>CAUYON010006891.1:0-37852 GCA_963573935.1 Arctocebus calabarensis
GGTGTCTCCTTCACTTTACACTTAGGACTAAATGTGGAACCCCCATTTCCTATGCCTAGGTCAATTTCTTGTGAATTTCCTAGGCCTCAATTCCATGAATGGACTGTATCCATTCATTGATACATTCATTCACCTTGCCCCCACCAGAAGGGACTGTATTCATTCGTTTCCTGGCCAAGGAACCCATACACCTATATATACCCTGAGACTAAAGGCCTAAAGGAGACGGTGGAAAGACCGGGAGAGAAATGGAGAGAGCCTCTCACTCCCCACTAGAATTCTCTCCCTCTACCAGGAGCTTTAGTGTTTTCTGTAAATAAATTCTGTCTTACCACTGGGGGCTGGGAGGGAAATAATGTAATGAAGAATAATAAAATACATGTATTTAAAAAAAAAAAGAATATTTCACAGCTCTGGAGTTGGGGAGGAATAGAAGGAAGGATAGTATGAATAGGGACTTCACCAAACCTGTCAGATCAGACTTTCTGGGGGGTGGGGGTGTGAGAATTCATAGCACCAGGTACAGGGGATCCACATACCAACCCAGAAACAAGGGGGAGAAAATCAAGGTGTAGCGGATTGAATAGAAGCCAAAAGATAAGCCCAAATCCTAATAGCTGGTGCTGTGAAGATGCCCTTATTTGAAAATAGGGTATTTTCAGATGATATTAAGTATCCTGACATCATGGTAGATATAAGGTGGACCTTAAATCTAGTAGATATGTCCCTCTAAGAGGCAAATTTGAGACAGACACACGAGGAGAAGGCCACGTTCTGAAGGGGGCAGACTGGAGCACTGTATCTACAAGCTGACACCTCCAAGGACTGTCAGCAGCCTCCAGAAGCCAGAGAGGCCTGGGAGGGATTCTCCTTCAGAGCCTCCAGAAGGCACCAGCCCTGCTGACACTTTGGCTTCATGCTCTTGGTTTCTAAAACTAACAGAGAATAAATTCCTGTTGTTTTAATCACCCAGTTTGTAAGAATTTGTTAACACAGCCACAAGAAAGTAATATACAGGACACAACGAGAGTAGATCAAAAGGCTGAATGAACCCGCTCTGGTGCTGCAGTACGCTCGCTGCTTCCCATGTGGAAGCATCCTTAGCCATTATGGGGCTCCCGGACAGTGTTTTTCAACCTTCTGGGGGGCAGTGGTTGTTTTTTTTGAGAAAGGTCTCACTTTGTCACCTTAGATAGAGTGCAATGACATCATCATAGCTCCCAGCAACCTCCAACTCCTGGATTGAAGTGATCCCCCCCCCTCAGCCTCCTGAGTAGCTGAGACTACAGATGCCCACCACAATGCCCTGCTATCTTTTCTATTTTAGTAGAGTCTCACTCTTACTCAGGCTGGCCTTGAACTCCTGAGCTCAAGCAATCCTCCTGCCTCAGTCTCCCAGAGTGCTAGAATTACAAGCATGAGCTACCTTGTGCCTGGCCATCATCCTTTTGAAAACTAAGCCATTCTGATGAATGGAAGAATCTTAGGAGCAAGGCTGCATCCAGACTCTCCACCAAAAGCAAAATAGAACAAAAGCAAAACCATGAGAACTGGAGCACTGGAGACCCCTCACAGCAAAGCCCACCCACCCCACCCCTTCCTGTGTATGCATAGAGTGAGGGACTGGGGCAGGGGCTCTGGGATAAGTTTTCAAAGGGTTTATGCTAAAGAGCAAAATCTTGTCTTGCTGGAGAAGAACATGTTCCCTTGACTGCATTCCAAAATGCCGGAAGCTGTAGATCTCAAACAAGCCCCTGACACTTCTTTAAAAGTCACCAAATACCTCAACCTGATGGTTGCTCAAGATTTTATTAATTTATAATATTGTGTTCCATCAAAATGATCACTTTTTATTATCTTGCTGCTCTGAATTGTATCTGCCTTATTATCCTCAGCTACAGGGGCCATAAATTAAAATCATCTGGAATTTATACGCTTACAGTTCAGTATCTGTGATTGGTATTATCTTGCTGTCTTCTTCCAACCCTTCTATTTCCTTTAAAAGAAATATTGCAAGTGAGCCCAAATATCATCTGACCAATGAATGCTGAATTAGAAAACCAAAACAGAACAGCAACTACACTACCCCAAAGGCAACTTTATCACTCTTTGTCATCACTGCCAGCATCCTTTCTGCCAAAATGACAAAGAAACTGAGACTCTAAAGATTTGGGAGTCAGGATTGTAAGGTGAGTCCTTGCTTCACCACTGGGCAGAAAGGGCCTCATTTTCTCCTCCTGCACCTTCATCTCTTGAAGTTCAAGGGATATTATTACATCAGCCTGCTTCATGAGGAGCAACCTCACTTTGGGGAACAAGTAGTGATGTAATGAATTAACTCAAAAAGCAATGAGAAAGATTCATTGATGAAAGTTCTGAACACCTGCTGGCATCATTACAAAGGTGGGTAGTCCCTGCTATGGCTGGGAGGCTGGTCCCATTGTGTCTGTGACTTATCAATGTCATGTGAGTGTTAGACATTTGACTCTCTATTTGACCCTCTAAAAATAAGAACAAGTTTCCGACAGTGGTAAGACTCCCCCCAGTTATGTTTGGATGTGTTTGTTCATAAAAGAGCTTAGTAAAAGAGTCTGGTGTGTTCACAGGGGCTTTTGCTGTGGTTGTTCACACCATCACCCTTAGTAATGCCATCTACTACTTATTGGTGAGAGCGATGACTTTCAGAGAGATGAAAATTGACAACATTTACTTAAAAATTGGATATTGTAATCTTTTCTGATTCGTCTAATGGGAATAGGTTTTCACTCAATGCATGTACTGACCCTTGGCTCCCAGCTTCACAAACACATAAAGGTATTGCTCTGTTTCCACACCAAGTTCTGCTAAGGAACACTAAGAAGTGAATGTTTATTTTTTCCTTCCTTCCCTCTTCTCCCTCTTGTTTTCTCAAGCACTCAATATAACAGGCATGAGCCAGAGATCACAAGGTAAAGAATGGAGGAGGAGAGATAGGTCAGAGAGTAGAATGCACAATTTATTGGCACCATTTTAAAATTTTGTTTAAAGCATCAAATTTCAGAGTTATAATGTCTGACTTTGCAAGGTTGGTGGAATTCATAAAGAACAAAATTGCCACTTGTCCCCTCTCTCTTGATCTCACTGAACTGTAATCACAATTCAATCCCTAGAATATAAATTAAAAAGTAAATCTCCCTTGACCAAAAATGCATGTTTCTAGAGGTTGGGTATTAGAATCTAGAGATATCCCTGGGGGTGGCTAAATGGGAGTAAATCTGAAAGAGGTCCGTGTCAACAGTACAGCAAGCCTAACTATGCTTCAGAATTGCCTGAGAAACTTATAAAAAATAAAACAAAACAGCTTCCATAGAAGTTGAAGCTGAAATAGATACACTTTGTTTTATTCACCAGATGGACAAAAAGTGATAAAGTCTGATAATAGGTACTGATGAAGGCATAAAACCATGGGGAGGAATACTAATAGGTCCTCAGTGGGAATATAAATTGGTGCAACCACTTTGGAAAATAGACTGGCATGACCTAATGAATGGAAGGTACACTGACCCTATAACCCAACAATTCCACTCCTGTATGCTCTAGACTTAGTAACTCGTGGACACGTGTACCAAGAAAGAGACACAAAAATGCTTTCTATAATGTTGATGGTGATAGCAAGAACCTAGATACAACTCAAATGTTTGATGACAGTAGAAGAGATAAACTGCAGCATTTTCATGCCGTCAATTCCACGTAGTAACCAAAACAAATGAATCCCAGCCACAAGTATCAAAATGGACAAAAGAGCATAATTCCATTTATATAAAAGCTTGAAAAACACGCACATATGTTGTTTTGCAGCTATATTCACAGGTGGCAAGGCCATAAAGAAGAGTAAATGAAGGACTGACACAAAATACAAAAGAGTGGTTACCTAGAGAGGTAGGAAAAGCTTGTGATCTAGGTGGGGGCAGAGGAGGCTTAAAAGGACTTAGAACATTCAAATTCTTAGGGTCAGTGGTGGAAACAAGCTTTCTCTTTTAAGCAGGTGTTGGCTTATGCTCATGTGTGCATATATGTTGTCCCTGTATTTTTGCTCATGCTAGCTTTTGTAATACAACTTTAAAATTGTATTACAATTTTAGATTCCCAGGTTCCATCTCAGATCTATGGCATCAGAATCTCAGGCTATGGGGTGTAGGTAGTACTTTGGGTAAGTTCTCCAGAAGATTCTGAGTGCTATCAGGTTAAGAGGCACTCACCTACACACGTAATACATATCAGTATCCGGGTGGGTGCTTAAAATATAAATCAATCAGGTTGATAAAATATCTCAGATTGCATGTGAAGCCCCCACACTGTACCCCATGGTTGAACTAATGTACACAACTATGATTCAATAAAAAAAAATATATATATAAATCAAGGTCAAGAAATCTCAAGAGAGTCATAAAAACATAAAAGGTCAGCACAAGAGAGTGTGTATAGGAAGCTGAGATATCTCCCTGTTCTGTTGTCACCAGGGAGAGGCAGGTCTGCAAACCTAAGAGCGGTAGTTGTTGTGCCACTTCCACCCTCCCCCACCAGCCTTCCTGAGCCCTGTCCCGTCTAGACTCCATAATAGTATGAGCCTGAGATCATCACCCCCAAGAATGTGGCCACACATTGGAAAAGACTAATAATATGCTTTACGCATCTAAGAGCGTGCATGCTGTTTGAGTATACAGACCTGGTCATGATTCTATAATCCATCTCACTACTTATTTAACTATTTTTATAGAAGTATAGCTGCAGACTCTGGCCCTTACTTTGCTACAAAGATAGAAATATGATGTGGTGAAAAGTATGTCCTGGTCCAGGACTCAGGCATCTAGATGGGGACCTATATAGACAGGCTGTGTGATCTTGGGCCAATCACTTTCCCTCCCTAAGCCCTAGTTCTCTCATCTTCCCTAGCTCCCTCATAACTCTGAGATCTAATGAAACAGTAAAGTTGGAAGTGCTTTGCAAACTGGAAACACTACCCTCCCTGTCTGGTAAGTCCATTGCCATTACAGTTATCATTTCTTCCTAAAAACCAGAAACATAGGCAGGCAGTGCTGGGTCGGTTGCGTTTTTTGGATCCAAGAAATTGAGAACCCTAAGAGGGCTTGGTTCGGAGAGACCTGCAACTCCATGAGGGTTTAGTGCCTCTATCTGTCTCTCTTTAAAACTCTGTGAATATTTAATACACACTCACTACTTTCTCAAAGCCTACCTTTTCCAGGCCCTGATAATTAGGAAAAGGATGTTCACCAACAGCGCAGGACTACTGGAAGCACCATTCGAAGCAAGCATGTAGTCTGAATATTCATGAATGGCTTTGAAACAAACATTTAACCCACTTCTACAATACTTTCCAAATTCAGATTGCCAGATTTAGCAAATAAAAATGTAGGACACTCAATTACATCTGAATTTTTTAGTATAATTAGAATAGTTTTTAGTATAAGAGTGTTCCAGCAACATTGCATGAGACGTACTTATACTAAAAAATCATTTGTTGTTTATCTGAAATTCAAATTTAACAAGGTATCTTGTATTTTATCTGGCAACCTCCTTTCAAATGGACAAAGAGATCAGCACTTTCTCCTTCAGCTTCAATTGGCAAATCTGTATGGAAGATAATTATGAAATCCTACGTTTATTATTTAAGAGTAAAGGTTGGGGCTGATCTTAAAACTGGGCTTGCATCCTTCCCTTCCTGGCATGGCCCAAGAAGCAAGGTAGAGGTACAGATATCAAAAGCAAGTTTCAAGGGAAATAGGGCAGAACAGGGCTGAGGAAGCCTCATCATTTGAAAAAGAAATAAGCATTCTAGCCTGGTCTTGGCCCACCCAAGACACTTGTGGAGGTCTCTACCCTTACCTCTGGGCATCTCCTTAGAGCGCTCTGCCTCAGGCCCATCCAGCAAGTCCATCTGGGAGGCCTCCTCGGAAGGGACGCGGCGCCAGGACCAGCTCTGGTTCCCAAGGTCATGCAGTGGAGGGGAATATTCCAGCTCGCAGGGAGAGTCAAAGCTGCACTCTAGACCTGCAACGGCAGCGCAGTGTCAGTGGAATAAAAGGAGTCCCAGACGCGGCCTTCCAGCCCCCAGCCCTCCGCCCTTGGAGTTCGGCCTTCATTTTATCCACAACCTCCATCCTGTCCAGAGAGGCCAGTTGTCAATTCCACAGGTGGCGGGGCTATGTTGGTGAAAAGACAATAAGAGAATAAAACATGTCCTTTCTATGGTTCACATTATGGGAAGTATCCTCAGAGAAGATAGTTTTAATAATAATAATAATAAGAGTTCACAGGTTGGATGTGAAGGAGCCCTGTACCAGCCAGGTTACCCGGAAACAGAGAGCGGGCCTGAGGCTGAGCGGACAGAGTCTCCCTCAGCAACTCAAGAGTCTGAACCCAACCTGACTCTGGCATTTACCAGCTGGGTGCCCCCAGGTGGGAGAATTCACCTTTCTGGTCCTAAATTTCTCCACCTGCACATGGGGATGATAATTACCTCTCAAGTTTGCTCCCGTACGTACTGGTGGTAAAATGTATTATCTATAAAAATGAGTCTGGTCCATGGTTGGTGCTCAGGGACAATCCTTATCAGGCCTGTCCTACCTGACTGAGAAGGGAAAGGCCCGTGAGAACTCCGGTTTTGTTCCCAACCGTGTTTCACCGGCCCTATTATCGACCCTTCAGCCTCCGCTGCGGAGGAGAGGGTCAAATCTGGGACTGAGAATCTCAGGAAGGAACTTGGGAGGTCATTGGTGAAAAGGAAACTGGGAGCCCTGAGGGGGGCGTGGCCTGGGACATTTACAGTCTTTGTGTGGGCTTCTGGAGAGGGATCACCCTTGTGTCCAATCATGCTGTGCTGTCCCCATTTTCACGGTCCACAGGCCGTATAGCTTCTCTTTCCCCTTCTTTATTCATTGTCTGTTTCCCAAAGTGACTGACATACTTCACTCCTGGTGCTCTCAAAGCTCCTGTGAGATTAACTGAATGTGTCCCAAAATGCAAATCATTCGGGCTAGCTTTTACTTTACCCTCTCTCCCGGGGACCTGAGAGAGGAGACCAGGTGGTAGATACTGGACAGGTAATGAGGGGGATTTAGTTTGGGTCCAGACGTGGCCAGTTGCTTCTCCTGGGTGGACTTTGGTTTCCTCATCTTTTAAAGAAGAGATTTCTAGATGAGATAATTCCAGAAACAAGCACCTGGGGAGACCTGGGCTCCACTCCAACTCTGCCACTGAACTGCTGGTGACTTCTGAGTAAGTTATGTAACCTCTCTGGGCCTCAAGTTTCCCTAACATAAAATCTAAACCAGCTGATTTCTAAAGTTTCTTCCTGGTTTGGCTTTTGTAAGGTTCGGAAATCCTCGCTCTCAGAAGGGCTGCAACTCATTGGAATAATCAACTTTTGCAGTGACACTAATGGGCACTCAGTCGCAGCTAGCATTTACATATTTGAACAGCTGCTTCTGGAGCTACTACAGCCTTTATTTCCAAGACAAGTCTAGCGTGGGGATTTCAGAATGCAGTGGGGAAGATGCCAACGCAGGCAGCCAGTCACTGGTTTGTCTTTTAATGGGTGTGCACACCCACGGGCAGCTTGGTCCTGCCCAGGAATGACAGTAACATAATTCCCATTGAACTATTTAAGTCTAGGAGAGAAGGAAAAAAAAAAATCCTTCAATTATACTTCTATTAAATATCTTTCTGCTTCTTAGCTAGATGAGATTTATGTCCCCCAGCTGTTGTCCAGGAGCCCCGTTGTTCTGGTCCTAAGGTTAATATCACTCGCCCTTTTGTGATTTAGACAAGTCACCTCTACAATGGCAAGCTAAGAAGGGTAGATCTTGCCTTGTGTGAATTGACATGCCACTTGCTGCCCACATATTTTAACAGCCTTGAAGACTTTCTGTTTGCTTCTGGGGCTGAGCTGTTAATCTGGAGTTGGTGTTGGGACTCACAGTATGCCTTAATCTTCAAAATGTGCTTAAAGGCACCTGGTTTTGATAGCATCTTATAAGTAGAAAATTGATTCAGCATTAAGAAGTAAAGGCCTAGCCATTGAACATGGCTCTTCTGGGGAGGGTCAGAAAGACTGATCACGTCAGTGAGTGGTCATGTTAGAAGGGGGAGACAAAGCCACCGGCCACCCCTATCCCATGTGAACAGTTATTAGTGCCAAGCTTCAACTTTTGGAGTCATCCCCTACCTTGGTTTTCTCCTCCAATTAAGGATGTCCTCTTTTTTGCCTGAGACAAAGATGTGGTGTGCTAAGTCAGACATTGCCTGGCAAATGTGCCTTCCGTGCACACTAGACAGACAGACAAATAGGACATGCGATCCCAGCTCCGAGCATCAATTCTGGGATCTTTGAACTCTGGAGAGTCGTAACTGGCTGTGTTTGGGCCAGATCCTGCTATGAGAAACAGGTTATGCAAATGCCCTGATTATCAAATGAGTTCATTTTAAGATTCTTGCTGCAAGGCAGTCTCCTTTTAGCTGTCAAAGCTGTACTCTCTTGACTTCAACTAGGAATGGAGTTAACATTGCTGCTCATTTTGGATACAGTTGAACAGGGCTTTTTAATAATACATTCTGATCTAATTTCTCATAAAACGTGGAGACACAGGTTTTTCTCTCCCAAGCTAGCCGCAGTGCCTTTAGGACCATCATACCTGGGACTTGTCTTCCCTAATAATGCCAGGTTGAATCTCATTTTCCTTGAGCCCTTTCTGAGGTTCTAGACCTAGTGTGCTTTTAAAATTTCTTGGCTTAACCTTCTTCTGACCCTCTGAAATGCAGGGACTGTAGAATCTAATTTATAGGCTTAGAGAGATCTGGGCTTCAGCCTGAAGCCACCTGGAAGTCGAGGAAGATCCGCACCCAGAGGAGGTGCGGGCAGCCAGGGACTGCGACGGGTGCTTTCCTTGTCTTCTTTTTTTTGTTTGTTTCTTGACATTTTTTAAAACTCAGATTAGGAGGGTAGAAATGATTGGGTTACATTCTTTGTGTTTCTAAAGTAAAGTTGAAGTTGAGCACTTCATCCAGGGGGTGTGCTGAACACCCTCACATTGTGCCCATCGGGTAAGAGCTAACCAATCCCCCTCTCTCCTCTCCATCCCCCTTTCCCTTCTCTCCCTCCGCCCATTTGAATATATGTGAATTTTCTCTCATATGGGCATGTAGTTGTTTTGCTACTGGCTTCATATTAGTATTGAGTACATTGAATACTTGCATTTCCATTCTTGTGATACTTCACTAAGAAGAGTGTGTTGCAACTACATCCAGATAAATACAAAGGATGTATAGTCTGGGTGTTTTTCTTATATCACTGTATTTAATCAACTTTGAGAAGTGGTTGATCTTGTCTTCTCTCTACAGGGGAAAAACTGAGGCTCAGAAAGTTTACTTTACTTGTCCAAAGATCAAAGGACTACCCTGAGGCAAAACCAGAGTGTTACCCAGGGGTAGATAATAATGAAGATCTAGTGTTTCTCATCACTCCTCCGCAGCTTCAGAATCTCAATTTAGGGCAAAGATTAAATTAAATAATATATGAGAAACCTACAAAGTGCTCTATTTCTGTTGCTCTTAGACCCAAAGTCTATAAACTTTACATATCTGAAAAGGCTTCTCCACTGCCCTTAGAGAATAGATCTATATTTTCTCAGTATCGGACCCATTTTGCTAAGTGATCATGACCTTTAGCAGGATACAGAGACCTCAGCCTTACTGTATGTACTAGTTTGGGACCAGAAGAATCTGACCATTGAAAAACAGCAATTACTGGGCGGCACCTACGGCTCAGTGAGTAGGGTGCCGGCCCCATATACTGAAGGTTGGGGGTTCAAACCCAGCCCTGGCCAAACTGCAACAAAAATATTTGGGCACTGTGGCAGGTGCCTGTAGTCCCAGCTACTGGGGACGTTGAGGCAAGGGAATTGCCTAAGCCCAAGATCGGGAGGTTGCTGTGAGCTGTGATGCCACAGCACTCTACCGAGGGTGACAAAGTGAGTGTCTGTCTCAAGAAAAAACAAACAACAAAAGAAGACGAAAAGAAAAACAGCAATTACTTTTAAAAAGACACACATTTTCTAGAATCTGCTGATCACATACTTGAAATTACTGCTACCCACTTTCTTGTCTCTTCCATCCAGCAAGAAGGATAAGGTAATGGAATCCCCTGGGAATGGTTTGCCTGCTGAGATGAGTGTCAAGTGTATGAAGAGAAAGGGCTCTGTCAGAGAAGTGGGGAGTTTCCAGGCTTGGTCCTGTACACAGCAGCTGGGGGACCTCAGCAGATACTTCCCTTCTCTGTACCTTTTTTGCTCCTGAAAGATGAGAGAAATGGATCATTCACCCTGCACAATGCCCTGCATTTCCAGAGGGCAGTGATTCCATAACTCAGCCTGGGCTGCCACAACTAGACCTCCAGACCACTGGTCACTTTCACTCTGCCTGTTTCCACTGGGCAGTTGTTGCTCAAACAGGAGCTTGTTGGCATCCTCGGGGGCCAGATTCCCTATGGAAGGAGGCCGAACACATATCACATCCAATGGAGTCTCAACTTGCCTCCAGATTCTCAAAGAATTACGAAGAAAAGTGCATGCAAGTTTTATAGAAGACTACTCCAGGTTGAGTGAGTGAGAGTGTGTGTATTTTTGTTTATTTGTATCAGTTGGTACCTATATCTTGAAACCTCCTAGGGTAGGAATAACATTTCAAAAACTGAATTCAGTAATAGTTACCTTAGAGACATTTAGTATGAAGCACATGATGGTAGATGATCAGAAGACCTCCATGGTGACCCTGTCCAAAGAGACACCCCATCACCCTTAAGAAAACTCCTTGTTTGTATAGGAGTCCACAGTGACTGCCCTCTTTGGATGCTCTAAAGCCAAGAGTAGAAATCTAGCTTCTAGGAATGCACGGGAATACTAAATAGTCCTAATAGTCCCTAGGCCTGTACGTGGGAAGCGTCAGCTACTCAGGAAGAGATGCAGGCTTCTAGCCAGCACCCAGTGTGAGCTCAGATGCTTAAGGAGATTGCAGTGAAGTTCCAGGGACTCTAGATGACACAGTGAAGGGTAGCAGGGAGACTTGGTGCACTTTGGACATAGGAGGGGCTGAAATATCCAACAATCTTCCACTCTGTCTAGACTGATCTCAGGTTCCCCCCAAATTCCTTTGCTCGAGGCCCTTTGTGCTTCCTTAACTCTAACCCTGTTAGCTCAGAGACCTCCCACTAGTTTCCTAAATTACTGGTGTATTTTCAAAGAAAGGGATCAGAGGTGCTGCTAGTTTTCAAGATGGCCCCTCTAAGGTTGTCCAGTTTCTAGGAGACCATGGGTGGCATGGACTTAAGCAGCTGCCCTGGAGCAGGCCCATATCAGCACCTAGGTGATGTCTACCCTGGAGGAGGCTCATGTGAGCACTTCGTGATGTCTGCCCTAGAGCAGGCTCACCTGAGGACCTAGATGAATCTACCCTGGAGCAGGCCACCTGACCACTTAGCGATGTCTACCCTGCAGTAGGCCCACGTGATCACCTAGTGATGTCTGCCTGGAGCAGGCCACCTGAGCACCTAGTGATGTCTGCCCCAGCTTTGTGAGCACTGTGCTGAAGCCTTATGAGTAAGAGAAGAATGACATGTCTACTGACCCCATGACATGTCATTCTGTTTCATTTTATCTCCTATTACAAGAGTTTTAGAGGTCAAGCTGGCAGGGAAGGGAGGGTGTCTGATGTATGTTCTTGTCTCTGGCAGCTCTGGGTGTCACGTTATCAGAAGTGTCCTGACCTGGGGGAATGGCCTCTGTGAAGGCCCATGGGAAATGCGTTCATAACTGAAAGCACTTGCAGAGGGCTTGTTGGGGGAAGACCCCACACCAGGCACTTTACACCCTTGCTGTACTTAACCCCTCAAATGTAGGCAGGGTTCTTATTCTCATTCAACAGATGAAGACATGGGCGCTCAGAGACCTGGAGTCACATCTGCTGTTAATCAGATAGGAAGTGACTAGCTGGCTTTTCATGGATGTGCTTCCTTCCTGCCACTCCTTATGCCTTGATTTCAGTATTTCACACACAGGGTTTCAGGATGGAAAAGGTGGCAGAAATAGCCCTCTCTGCCCCGACCCCTCCCCATTTTGAGCCATAGGCAGGGATAGTTGTCAAGTGAGACAGGCAAGGGACTGGGCCCAGAGAGGGACAGGCAGGGCAGGAGTCAGAGCATCTCAGCTGCCATTGAAGGCTTGGATGACACCTTTATAAAGGCAGGCCCCCGGCGAGGACTGAGCAAGGGTACATCACCAAGGTCCCAGCCTGAATCCCAGTGGGTAGGCAGCGCAGGGGGTGAAGCTGCACAGCAGGACCTGAGGCTCAGAGTTCCCATCTGAGTTTCCTGATGTCTTCCAGAATGTGCTGTGTGCCTTAGATCAGTCTGGGATCCCAGTTTAAGAAACTGGAGATGGGGCGGGCAAGGTTTCTATGGCCATCGGGTTGTGTCTGTTGTTTAGGAGGGGTCCATAAAAGAGTTCATGCAACTAGATACTGGATTGTGAGATCTGCATCTGAAAACAAAATTGCCAAGCTTGCCACGAGTTTAAAACCACCGTGATTGCAGTTTTATCTATTATTTTCTGTGTTATTTTCCTGCTAAAAATGCTTTTCCTATCTCTAGCTATCTCGACCTGCTAACAACTGGCCTGCAGACAGCCTGACACTGGGCCTGTTTTCACTAGTTGAATGCTGTGTCTGTGGCCCTCTCCAGCCCTACGATCTTTTCCTATATGTCTGTGCGCAAATGTCTGATTCATCAAGTGATGTTAACATTATCATCATGTTCGAGATTTGACCCCAATTCTGCCACCTGTCAGCTGTGTGGCATGGGATGCTCTCTTCCTTAAGCCTCCTCTTAGAACCACCGAATGGCTCCAGGTAACAATGCATGTGCTTGGAATGGAGAGATTTCCAAAGTACTTTCTCTGATTCAGAACTTGGCTAGCTAGCTATGCCCTTTTTGAGCACAGCTTTCTATTTATCCTGAGAAACAGTATTTATTTCAGGTATTCTGACTATTGGTCTAAAGGAGGTGATGGCAGATGACCACTTTAGTATTTTGTTGTACTATTGTGACAGATGACACTGGTGTTACCCTCAGATGACATTTATGGAGTGAAAAGCTATTAGAATGTTAAGTGATGTTTGAGGTCAACCATTTCTCCCCTTAGATAGGTACAACAACCAAGATTCGGGCAAAGGAAAAGACTGACCCAGGGCTGTGTCACTGGTCAGAGAGCCCTTCTCTCACAGTGTGGAAGACTTCTCTCCTGGTGTCAGAGGCCCCTCTGAATACTATGAGGTGTCATACACATGATGCCAATTCTCTTACAGTTGGCCTTTAGAGGCATCTATATGTGAAGCTACAGACCAGGAAATCAAGTCTCAGAAATCAGCATTCTCAGAACACCAACAGCCCTTACGGATTGTACCCAGCTCCTAGGAACCACTGGGGCAGCCACGAACCCTGATGAGCAAGCCAGGGTCGCTTTTTCTTCAGGGATTCATCAGAACTTCCCAATTATAGACCTCCAGAGTCATGAGGGACGTTGGAGACCACGTGGGAAGATGAAGCTGAGGTCAGAGAATGACGGGGCTCACCAAGGTTGCATGGGGGGGGGGGCGGTTACAGAACTGGCATGAAAATCCCGTTCCTAATTCTGTGATTATTATTGTTATCATCCAAGCTTTAGGCAACAAGCAGACAAAACAACACCTTAAACAATTTGAAAAATTGGCAAAAACCTATACTGCTTTTTATGGAAGAATTTAACAAAATCAGGTATATCCCCGTGAACAGATTGCTCAACTCATCCCCAAGAAGGCTTTTAGGGTTCTCTCCCCCTATATTTACTCTTCTGCCAACAAACTGCTTCCTGATGGTTGCTGGAAATTTCCTGACAGTAAGCGGGTCGGTTCACAGGCCAGAATCCACAGTGAGAACAGGGTGAGAGAAAGCGCTGAACCAGAAGCACAGGAGAAACATCACTAGAGAATTCTTGGAAAGCCTCCCAGCGCTGGTGCAATTAGCCTTGTGCTTTGAGGCAATTCATTTCACTACTTGAGTCTTGGTTTCCTCACATATAAACCAGAGAGAATTATAACACTAATGGTGCTGATATAAATAATAAAAATAGTAATATCTGCTGTGGTGATGAACTAAGGTGATAAACGTGGCAGTGCTTTCTTAACTCTGAGACACTATGTTTGTAGATGTTGTTGAAACCTTGGAGCTGTGATACATACACATGGCTCTGTCTCCCTGTGCTTTGGATTTACCACCAATAGCCTAGAGGTGAACTGAATGGACTTGGTCTTGGAGGATCCAGAGAAATTCACATATCCTTTTCCCCTTACCCTCACGGGGCTGTAAGGTATCCTGGGGGGATCCAGGAAGGCATTGAAGGGAATATTAAAAACACAGATCCTGGGTGCAGTCAGGTTTTCTGAGTTGCAAGTTTGGGTGTGCCACAACTACTTGCATAGCTCAGAGAAAATTATTTAGCCTCCCTGCCTCACTTTTTTCATCCATAAAACAGGAACACCTTATGGGATTGTGAGGATGAAAAGCAACAGTAGACATGGAGCTCCCAGAGTGGTGACTCGCGCAAAGACTGCCCTTCTTTAAGGATGGCTGTCATCGTCCTTGCTCTGTAAGTTGCTCCAGGATCAGCAATGGCAGAGGGGACAGGCGAGGGGATGTGTCCAGCACTAAATGGGGAACGCTTTGACTGTGTCAAACTTTGTTGCCGCCAGAGGGTGAAAGGAAAATGGATGATTGAGAGGTGTTTGCTCTGCACTCATCTTTCCTTCGTGGTTTTCTGGCCAAGCTTCCCTTTGAAAGACTTCAAGTGAGATGACCTGGGTGCTAGCACAGGCTCTGTGGTGTAATTTCACACAAGTTGTTTAACCTTTCCAGACCTTAGTGTCCTCATCTGAAAAATGAAGTGGTGGAATGAAGTGATACCCAGGTCTCTTCCATCTCTACCGTGTGAAGACTAATTGCCCTTTTGGGCAAGTGGCCAAAACAAGCTCCCTAACTTAATGCTAGCCAGCTGGTCAGCAGGAACCTAGAAAGCCTGACTTCTGGCCCAGGCTTAGGCGATGAGGGATGGCTGCTCCCCCTGCCTGGATTAACTCCTAAAGGAGCCCTTAGCCCACCAGTCGCCTTTGCTGCTAACCCACAAGCTGCCATCAACATCTGGTCACTCACTTCATAGCTTTAAGTATCAAACCTAGCCCCTGCTTGACCCTGCCGGTGACCACTATTCATCTATCATGAAGACCCAGGATATGAAAGCACTCACTTCCTTCCCACCAGCCTTCCCTGGAATGCACCTGGGAACCAATCACCCAGTTGGAGACATCTGTTTTGCTCACTTACCACCAAGCTGCAGTGATGGGCCAAGTCTCCTTTATTCAATCAATTACATGAACACAGCCTCAGAGCATGGTGTGTGCACACATGCACAACGTGGTGGGAGACAGGCACGGGAAGCTTAATTCTTATCTCTCTTATCTGTGGCCCTTACTATATTTCAGAGAGATAAGCGGGACTCTGCTCTTAATCTTAGAAAAATTACAAAATGAAAGTTGCAGACATTCTGAAGTTAACTAGCCTGGCTTCTTCATTGTACAGATGGTAAAATCAGGAGGGTAAAGTGATATGGCCAAGGTGGAATTTGGAGGAATAAGAGAGCTGAGACCAACTCCTACCCAGATTGGACTTCCAATTCAGTTCTTTGCTTGCAACTTCTAGAAAACATTCATGCAGAATGTGTGTGTGTGCACGCACGTGTACCTGCGTGTTCGTTGGAGGGAGTCCAGAGGGCATAGTGAAAACCCCAGAATGTGTATGTGTGTGTGTGTGGGGGGGGAGTCTCCAGCAGAAAGAAGCAGGATCTAGAGGGCATTTGAAAACCCCAGAAGTCTGTACCATTGCTCAATGTAACATCTGTCTAAATGGGATCATTCCTGAAAACAGAAGGTTGGAGAACAGCTCTGAACAATGTGGTGTACATGACAAAAGGAGGAGCCTGACAGTCAGCAAAGACCTCAGAATATGCAACTGGCCCTCTCTGAAGAGAGGGAATCTGCTGTATGTTGGAGGTGAACATGGGGTTCCATTTCCCCCATTCTCAAACACAGGCAGATACCAAGCTTCACCTAGTGTGAACCCTGTGCCCCTCAGGGACTCCCGGTCCAGTGTTGGGAGGATGAACTTGCCCATACCTAACTCTTAACATACGTAGATCCTGGAGTGGCCCTGGGGACACAAAATAAGGGAGCTTTTTTTTTGCCTGGGAGGACCAGAGGCTCACAGAGGAAGCAACTTGTAGACCACATCTTGAAGGATGAAAGAATTTTGACAGATGGTAAAAGTTTAGCTAGGAAGTCTGTTGAGAATAGAGGAGGGAATAAAGTTATTTTGGGCAGGCAGGGAACTAATATTGCTTAGCTAAGGAGAGCTGTATAAATTTTGAAGCTGGACTGCATGAGATTAAATCCCAGGTCAGATAATAGCATGGTTAAAGATAAAATGCTTCCATGCCTCAAATGGCAAACTAGAGACTTAAAAGAGTTTTAAGCAAGAACTTTCTAGCAAATGGAGCCATGCCACAAAGCTCCAGGGTATTGGCCTCTCTCTGTGTTCTAGACACATGCTAATCTGTCCTCATAGTCTTCAAAATAATGCTGTCAGTTAACAACCATAATCATTCCCGTTTTAAGGAGGACAGACAAAGAGCGTGGGTAGTGGCTGAAGGTAAGAAAACTCACAAGAATCAGAGCTGGGGAAGAAATCCATGTCTCAGCTCCCAAGTGTAGGCCCCTCAGCCCACTGTTCTGTGTTTTGCTTTCGGGTCCAAGGCTGGAAGACCTTTAGCTTGAATGTTACAGCTAATACCTGATATGGAGAGGAACTAAAGACAGGTTTCCAAACCCAATTCTACAGTCCAGTGACTCCAGAATCTTGTTTTTAAGATGCTACTGTCCAAGTGACCATGAGGCAACGAGACTGAATTTGGCTGTGGGTCCATCCACACAGGGAAGGCATTGCTCTCACACTGAAGGGCCTTGGGATGGCACAAATTTGACCCCAGGTACTCAAGTGATGGGACTGACATGTGAGGGAATGCTTTGCAAATCTAGTGAGAAAAAAATGAACCTTGTCCTAACCTCTGTTGCAGAGGAGTTAGTGTGGGCTCTGCCCAGCAGGTGATCTAAGTCTGAATCTCTCCTTTGCCACTAGTGCTGGGGGGAATCATTGATTTCTCCAGGCCTCAGTTTCTTCTTCCTAGAGATGTGGCTATTGGACCAGATTACTGCAAGCCCTGATAGCTCAGAATTTCTAAGAATTTCACACAGACCAAATTATTCTAGTCCCATTCTGTTCAGATGGGCTGGTTCATGTCCTGTTAATCCGAGGTCTCTTCCAACACGAAGTCTTGCATCTTTGGTTGTTCTTGACAAAAACATTCCATTTTCAGAAGATTTCTTCATTTGTTCACCACTCTTGATCAGTCATTTTCCTGACTATGTTTTGGACACACGTCTTTCTGAGTTAGTTAGAAATGCTCTGTACACATTATCTGAGATGTCCCAAAGCTGTCAAAATGGAAATTCCTCCGCTCACTCCAGTCAGCAAAATGCCTTTTTAGGTTAAGAAGAGAAAATAAGCCTGCCCAAAGTAGATCAAATCATAGCTTTGAACCCTCAACCAAAGTAAGTCCAGCCCAGAAACTGTTCTCCTCTTAGACACATTTCTTTCTTGAAACCAATTAATACAGCTTCAAAAATGAGAGGACTTGTGAAAATGTCCTTAGCCTTTGCTAAAGTAGAGAACTTCACAGCCTGGAAATCTCTGGGTTATTTGCCCCTGGACGATGGACCAGGCATTGCGATCTCCTTTAGTGAGAACATGACTGGGATGCAAAACGGAACAAGATGTGAATTCCCCATTCTGAAAGAGTGATGACATAGGACTGCAAACCACTAAGACACAAGGAAAGGTGTGACATCAGAGGTGCAAAGTGCTGTGGAGACATTCAACTTCCTCATAGAGAATATGGAGATAAGTGAGGCCCACCACCTGCTGGCTGCCTTAACTGGGGTTAGACTGTGATCACCAGTTGCTAGCCTGGAATGCTTGCTAAGTGGTATCCAAAAAGAAACACTACTAAATCTGAGAGCTGAAAAAGTAAAATAAAATAATAAATCTGAGAGGTATATTTTTGCTAAAACTGAGAAAACCCCGCTATTTGGTATTGAGATTTCATGAAGCCCAGAGAGAATTCTCTCCCCAGGACTCACTGGAGTTTGGGGGGCAGCACCCAGAGTACAGAGCAGTCATACACGTGGTTAAGAAGTGCCTTTGGATGGAGGTTGGGGCCCCTCAGACCTACGATAAAAATGAACCAGTCTAAAATGTGTGAGGGGCAAAGAGCTCACCACGTGGTACTCCTGAGATGAGTTGACTGCGTGTGTCAACTTTTTGACAGACAGAAGTGTCATTTCACAGGAAAATCTGGGCCTTTCCAGGTAAAGCAGGTGGGCTTTAGGAAGACAGTTGCAAAGGAAGGAAAAGCAAACTGAATGGGGAAAATGGAAAGAGAAAAGGAGGACCTGCGGGGAAAGGAGGGAGGATGAAACCACGGAAGGCATTCGCCAGGGTGAGGAAAGCGTCTTCCGGTTACTGTTCTGCGTCTCAAGGCAGCCTTGACACTGCTGACCCGCTCCGCTAAGAATTCTTTATTTCCAGGGCTTCTGTGGCTACATCCCCTTCTGGGGTGTCTCTCCCCTCTCTCCCTGTTTTTCAGGCTCTTCCTCCTCTTACCTCTTAAATGCAACATCCTGGATTGCCCCTGGGTTTTCAACCTCCAATCACTACTTTCAACCTCAATTTCTCAGGCTGCTTCTCCCCCCAAAGTCAACACCTGGATTTACAGTCACCTGCACCTGGATGCCCTGAAGGCATTTCCAGTTTAACTTGATCAGCAGGGATCTTACCTCCTGGCCGTTCCCTCTATCTCAGCCTCTCCCAGCCAAATGGCCAGATGTTTCTCTTGTCTGTTTCATCAATGGGAGCTCTGCCCACTCAATCACTCCAACCGGAGTCTCTGGAGTAGGCGACCAGGTAGTGCTCACTCCAGTCTAGAGTCCCTTCCACATTCCCTTCCTGCCCTTCCTCTTCCAGCCCAAGTGTCACCTGCAGGGGCCATGCACAATCCCTGAACAAACCCAGAAACACTGTTTCTCCAGCCTCACCCCTGCTGCTTCCTCCCTGGTTCCCTGCAGCCTGTGTCACAGAGCTTGGCCTGTTCCTGACAGGCTTTGGCACTTGTACCCTCTCTGTCCCAAACACCCTTCTCATGGATCTCAGGGTGCCCTGCAGTCCCAGGCCAGGCTCGGTTGTCTCATCTCCCCTCCTGAGTCCTCCGCAGAGCTGCTGGCCCTCCTCTGTGTTGCCCACACGCTGAGCATAACTGCGACACTGCACTTGTCACAGTGCCAAGTGCTTCTGTCTTCCCCAGAGCTGCTTGAGGGAAAGGAATGTGTCCGAGGTGTCCTCATCCCTGACAGGCCTCAAGAAAAACAAGCACAATCCAGAGGGGATGAATGTTTGTGCTTTCTCTCCAGGGTGGGGGCAGGGGAGTGACTAGGCAGAGAGGGATGCAGGGGGCCCTGGGGGGAGGGGGCTGCGACCAGGGCAGCAGGAGGAAGGACACAGGTAAAGAGTCCGCCACCAGGGGTGACCCTTTCCACTTCTGCCTGTTTCTTCCTCACTTACCGTGTGCGTCTCTTTCTGTCTCTGTCCGTTTATCTGTCTCTCCCTCTCTTTCCCTTCTGTCAGTGTCTTTCCCTTCCTGTCTGTGACCATTGTTTTAAGGGGTCTCTTTAGACTTGTTTTTCTCACCTTTGGGTCGGTAGCTCACTTATTCTCTCTGTATCTTTATTCTGACCTGTTTTCTTTCTGCCTTTCTGTCCTTACTAGCTACCAGCTCAGAGATAACTTATTTCAATCTGTGGAATGGCTCTGTGTGTGTCTTCATGTGACAGGTGTCTGACTAAGAGGAGCATTTGGAACCTGTACCTCCTCATCAACTGCTTTTTAGTGACTTTCTGTGGATGGAGTCCAATGGCTTCCAGCAGGTCCTGGCCCTCTGGGTCACCAGTGGTCCCTGAGTCTCAGTCTTGTGTGACTGCAGCATTGCTCTCTCCTTTGACACTAGGCCTTTGTGGTGAAGGCATTCAGAGATCCTTTGCTTACTCTGCTGTAGATAAAAATACAGGGACACAAATGAGGAAAGAACTTGACCTGGCCTGTCAGGGTCAGAGGAGTTGGTGAGGAAGCTTTCCAGCCTAACGATGGTCCACAAGGGAGCTGGGAGCTGCTTAGCACCGACGTCAGGCTCTGAGGGCCGGAATGGCTGAGCATGACCAGCACATTAAATATGTCATTTCAGAAATGTGATCAGCCTGACTTCCTGCCAGAGCTAAGGAGCAAATCCCACATGGGGCCGGAGGGCCTTTGTGTTTTCCATTCTTGATTCCGTGTTAGGCTGACTTTTATTTTCTAGAGACAGAAAGATATTTAATTTACCCTGTCTTTACAATCAAAGAAATTGATACATTAACAGCATGGGTGGTGGCAACGGCAGCAGCAGCAGGGAAAGTAATTAAAAAAAAATCTAATTTTTCTTTCTAAAAGCACTCGCCCCTAAATTGGCCAGGTCCCTGCAGACCGGGAAACACACAAAGTTTGAATAGAACTTTTATTCAAAGCCCAACAATGCCTTTGCTGTGCTTGGATGCTGGGAGGAACACTGTCTTCCAGGAGTCTGTGTTCCGTACATAGGGGCTGCAGAGATGAGGGTTTGTATGAGTTTCTCAGGGCAGCCGTAGGAAAGCCTCACAAACTGGATGACTTCAAGTAACAGAAACTTATTCTCTCTCAGTTCTAGAGGCCAGAAGTTCAAAACCAAGGAGTTGGCAGGGCCGTGCTCCCTCCAAAGCTTTAGGAGAATCTGTTTCCTCTTCTCTCAGCTTCCAGGGCCACCGGCCATCCTTGGTGTTCCCTGCCTTGTAGACACGCCCCTCTGCCTCTGACTCCGCTGTCCTGTGGGGTGTGCCCTAAGTCTGTGTCTCTGTTTTCTCTTCTTATGAGGACATCGCTTATATTGGATTGCTGCTCATTCTAACCCAGCACGGCTTCATTTTTATTTGATTATATCTATAAAGACACTAATTCCAAAGAAGGTACATTCATAGGTACCGCTGGGTTAGGGCTTTGACATGTCTTTTTGGGAGATACTATGCTGCCCACAACAAGGACCATGGTCTGGGGGGTGGAGAAGGAGGGAGAGAAGACAAGGCCACCTACAGGGACCAGAGGCCTGTGTCCCTGCTTAGGAGGAGTTGGACAACCTGGCCTGCCTGGGGTCATCTCAGTTGGGCCTTAAGTCTTGGTCCCTAGATGCCCAAGGTCTTCAGTATTATACTCATCATTCAGTTCAAACAACAGGTTGTCCAGGAAGCGAGGGCACCTTCCAGGGAGAGGGGCTCAGCTTTGAAATAACTTTGTAATGTGATAGAAGAACACCCAACTTGGAGTCGGTATGTCTGGGGTCACTCTTTTCTAACTGCTCAGCTGCCCCATGAATTGAAAGCACACTTGTAAATTCCTTTGACCTTCAATTTGCATTTCTGTAAAAATGAAATATAAAGTAATGTCTATTTCCTGCAATTTTAAATGTGGAAAATGGGGATAAAAGAGTTTTGCAAAGTTCACATTATTGTTGTTGATATTTAAAGAAATGAAAATTTCCTTTCTCTTAGATTTATATGGGGCTGAATCTTTGATCATCCTGTTTAAAATGCTGATCTGATTCTCCCCCCACTCAGAGTGGGCAAATATGAATTAAACTTGGAAGGACACCATCTGTCTCTGCGGTCCTAGAACTCAAGGTGATCAAAACTCCCTTTCCAAACACCCTGTGGTCTCAGTCTCTCAGCATCTGGTGCTACAGTGGCAAAGATTTTTATCTGCTTAGGTAGTTAAAGCCTAATCTTTTAAACAAGTGAATAAATCAGTCTAAAGGCACTGGTACTGGTGATAAAAGGGGGAAAACATCTTTCTTTAAATGTCCTTTCTCATTCAAAGCCTTGGGGGAGAAACATGCAACTCTCTGTTCACTGAAGATAAAATTACTGGGCTCCTGTCATTCAAGACAGAGGCCAGAAAGAACTGGAATCGGTACCAAATGCCACTGAAGAGAGAATATTTTACACAACATAAAAGGCCCCAACTCAAATTAGAAGAAATATGGGAAGCCTTCAAAAAGGTAGGTCAAACTTTTTCCTGAAGCAGATAATTACAGGCTAGGGGTGAGTAAATCTTATTAGCCTCTCTCTACTCCATCTCTACTCATAAACCACTGGTAGGAAGAAGCTACACTCAATTCAGGACTAGACAGCTTGCATGAGAGAGGACCGGCTGCCCTGTCCATCATGATGACTGTGGCCAAGTTGTTGATGTTGATGTCCACTCTTAGGGCCCCCACCATCCCCACACCCCCACGATGCAGGAGAGATAGCCAGTCAAGTCCGGACTTGCTGAGACTTGGTGACATCTCGCTGTCTGAAGAACTATCCCTTCAGGCGGCAATTTTCCAGTCAAATTTCTCTGCCCAAGTTTGAGGCCTTAAAATTAATGAAGTTGTTAACATTTCTTAAAATGTCTTTCACGGCACTTGAAAGGTATGGATTTATCACCCATGAGCCTGCTAGCCTCTTTGGTTCATAGACCTATGGGCTGAGTCATTCATAACCAACATACTGACACTGACAAGGGCTAGACTCTTGGCCTCAAATCTCCCTTCAGCTTGTTCTGCAGTGGGTCTCAGGGCAAGGTCTCAAGGTCTGTGCTCTGAGGCCAGCCCACAGGAACTGTTTCCCATGGCTGTGGGCATTACCGCCTCCAGCACGATTTCTCTGGCCTGTGAACCTTGAGAGGGCAGGGTCAAGCCCTTTGTATTTGTGTCAGCTCCAGCATCTGGCACACAGAGGTGATGATAGCAGTGGGATATTTATAAATCTCAGCCAAATTAAATATGGCAGGAAGATGAAAAAGTGCTGGAATTACCAATCAGCCAAGGCACCAATCAAGAATGGGCTCTTTCCTCCCATGGTCAATGGGGCTGAGTTTGGTGCCCTCACCCAGCATTTGGGCAAGGACTGGCTAATGGTTTGGGTCCTTTACTCTGCTAAGAAGGGTTTCTAGGCCCAAGGAGAGGTGGAATGAGATCTTAGAGAACATCCACACCTATTCCATTGCCCCAAGGTGGCAAGCAAGCCCACTCCCGTTTTATAGGCGAGGAGGATGAGGTTGAGAGAGATCAGGTAGGTTCATCAGGGCCAAGCAGTGTGTGGGAGGCAGGTTAAAATGCCCTAGTGGTTTTCCTCTTTCAACTTGCAACCTTTCCAAGGAACAAATACTGTGTCTGTGGTCCTCTGTGGCATGCAGGAGGCAGACCTGCCTTCTTTGGACATGCTGTGTTTCATACAAGTTGTTCTCCTATGGAGATACTGAATGACTTTGGGAGCAAACTCAAAAATGCCTTGCCTTTGTGTCCTCTGAAGACCTGTCGGATTGCAAATCTGGTTATGAAGCATTAACAATGTAAAGGACCAGATTCCAATTATTTATAAATACTTGGCCTTATCATAAGATGGCACTCACTGTCTAGTTTAAATAAAATTAAGAAGTAATTCTTATGTGGAATCTTCTGAGGACCACCAATCTTTCTCTCTCACTGGGGATATTTGGTAGTAACAGGAAACATCCCAGCACTGAACAGCATTCTAAACTGCCTTAGCAGGGTTTGACGCATTTATTTTTTTTAAGTTTCAGATTAAAGGTGTAGTTAATATGAAGCAAGAGCGTTGCAGATGGGAGACTGCAGGCTTTGGATTGAGAGCTTTTCTGTAGTGAGTGGACCATCTCTGCGAGGTGCATTTTAAATAGCTCAGGCCCAAGGGCAGAGACAAAGTAGCAACAATAAGTAAATATGTCCAAAAGGGAATCTAGAACTCAGCGCTGCACTGGGTTCATAAATACTTAATTGAATGAGGCCTGATGAATGAGTTTCCTCTCTGGAGGCCTTCTGTGTTCATTCATCATACATAAGTCTTTATGAATGTTTTCTCTGTAATGGATAGAGTGGAGAGCAAAGCTTAGTGCCTGCCCTCACGGGGTTCACCTCGAAGAAGTTCAAGAAAAAGAAAAATGTTCACCCAGAAATGCATCACCTCTCCTCCAAAACTGTTCTTTCTACTTCGGAGCCCCAGCTGTTCTGAGCCATTCTGATAAGCGCTGAGGGAAAGGAACCTTACACCATGCAAAGATGGCCTCGTGAGGGTTCCTAGGACAGGTGCCCGGCTGAGTAGGTGGCCCCTGGGAGAAAACGCAAACTAGGGAAGAATTCTGGTTTTATATCTAGAGAAGCCACTCTGTGTGATCTTAGTAAGTTCAGTTTCTACATCTGTGAAAATAGAATTGGACCTCCTCTCTTTACCTCTGAGACTATCGTGGAAGCAAATGAGCTGAAATAGTAACAAAGCACATGTTTTGGAAACTGTAAGGAGTTAGCCACATGTAAGGGGCCCTGGAAGACCTGTGACCTTCATAATAACAATCACCTCTTAAGAGATCATGATCAGTAGAAATTCTGTGGTTTAGAACCCTACATTCATCAAGCCACAGACGAGATCAATGCATAACATCTACTGATTGGGAGGATATAGTGGGAGCACCATGCACCATAAAGGCTGAAGGGAAGGGATTTGGTAGCAACAAAGCTCTTGGCATCCACAAGGATACATAATGCAGCTAGAATAGGCTCACTGGAACGGGCTGATGGGGCCAGGCTCGGTTGGGAGACAGAGGGCACAGAAAGACTTATTTTGCACATAGAGGGGCTGAGGTTTCCCTGGGGCACTATGAGCCACCCACTGAAACTCAAGGAGTCCTTAATTATGAGATGGCGATGGTGCAGCACAAAGAACTATCAAAAATATACTTGCCTTTGTGTCCTCTTAATATTTTGAAATAAAAAATAAATTTTTGACCAGTTCTAACAACAATACAATGTATAATTTATATGCTTACCATATCGACTGCGATGAGACAGGAAAGGGAAGGAGTCTTTCATTATCCAGCTCAGATTCCATGCAAAATGGTCAGGGGGAAGAGAAGGTATGTTTGTTGGTGACTCCACATTGCCATGACCTAGACCTAAAAAACAAAGAACAAAACACTGATGGCATGCTTAGCTTGTGTCTGGGAGGCTGGTACTCAATATCGATCATAAAGAAAGTGCATAAGGGACTTCCATGATATCTGTTGAAAAGATGAGGACAAAAATTGTTGTGCCACTAGTAGTTTGAGTTGACCTCAGAACTTTGATGCAGATTTTCTACCATGGACAGTCAGATCTAGAAGTCAGAAAGTTGCAACCAAGGTCATGCTGAGGGTCTGTGAAGAGTAACTAGCAGCCAGGTGACTTAATGGCTTGGTCTACTAGCTCTACCCAAAGTCTATCCTTCGAATAAGATTGGTGCAACTTCACAAACACCTCCAATTCATCTTGTCCAAGTAATCTTGCATCACTACTTCATGTTCAGACTTATAACATTGCCTAATGTTCATTGGGGTTACTGCCTTATCAATCAGAGGGTTGAAATTGCACTCAGAAGTTATAGGGTCTTAACAATTACTTTATTTTCAGGGTAGGGGAGGAAGCTAAGTGACTGGGGTTTTCCCACAGGCAAGAGGCTAAGGAGTCAAAAGGATTATGACATCCGATGAGAGAAAGAAGGGTTGAGAGAAAAGCAGCAGAGCCGCATTATTGCTTTCCTTAGCAATCCCTCAAGTGGGTTCTGCCCGCGAAAAGTCATTACAATATATCTACAAATCAAATGAGCACACGCTGCATGCGCTCACACAGCGCTGCCCAGAAAATCCCCAGCTCAATCAGTATTTGCTAATGTTTTATGGCAGGCAAAGCTTTTCTGTTAGAGGAGGAAGGATTTGAGAATTACAGCTGTTTAGTAGACAGATGTGTAGTGAGACTGAGGGCAGGGAGGAAGGGAAGGAAACTAGACTTTCTTCTGCAGCTTCCCTGGCACAGCCACGATGTTGGGCTCTTTGCCTACATGATGTCACATGATGTGCACAGCGGCTCTCTGACGAAGGAGCTATTGTCTCCTGTGGATGATAACAAGGTGATGCATCCACCTTTATGAATGCAACAAGTAAGGCTCAGTGGGCAAGTGAGGGACTCGGGAGCTGAGCCCAGGTCTGCCAAGTAGCAAAAGGGATTGCTCTACCCCAAGTGGGCTGGGCCGCTCCTCTTGCAGAAACTGCTAAGCCGTTTGGGTGATAGTGTGAAGAGGAAGATGAAGAAAAGGCAGGAGGGGCAGGAGAAGCACGTTGCCAGCTGTCCGCTCTGTGGTCGCTTCCATATCACCCCCGGCACCACCTCCTCCAGGTCCCAGTCTCGGCCTCCCATTCCCTTTCCGGATCGATTCTACTTCACACACTTTAAGGACATCTCTGGCCTGGTGCGGGCTTTGGTTTCCAGACCCTTCTGTGGGGTTGCCTGCAGGTGCAGTCCTTGCATAACTCTGGCCCCAGGACCTCGTGCCCTGTGACTGGAACAGGGTGGGCACACTGTGGTCTCCTTCCTAAGAGTATACTCTTATCTCTGCCTTCCAGAGATCTGACTCGGAAGTGCTGGCTCCCGGGTATCTAGGAAAGAGTCTGGCTTTTCTCCCACATTTGGTCTACAGAGCTCAGAACTGGATTAATTGGTGCCAGAGACATCTTCCCGCAGCAGTTCTTCAAAATGGCTGAGAGGAAGCACACTGGAGGGGCCAGGGCTGGGTGAGAAGCCATCTCAGAGGACCCTCACGTCGGTGCTATTTTGCAGATGGAAATTGGGGCTCAGATAGGTGAACTCAATGCCACGTAGGTCTACTTTGGGCCAGGTCAAATTTATTAGGCTTTTGAACAATTAATACCATGTGTATTGAGCACATATGGACCAGGAATTGTGCTACATACTTTAAATGTGTTACGACACCTTTGTGAGTATTATTTGTCCTCGGTTTGTGGCTGAGGAAAAGGAGGCAATCAGAGGTTAGCTATCTTGCCTGTGGCCCCACAGCCTGCAGGAGGCAGGAGATCAGAGACCCACAGATGAGATCGGCCTGATGCTAAAGCCCAAGCATGGTCCACCGCCTGACATGGGCCCCCACAACCTGGTACAGAGCGGTCCTTGGCTCTGCAGTGGCTGAGGTCGTATGTCACCAGGGAGCTCCAGCACAGGGCAGCACTGTCAGAGTCTGGGGAGACTCTAACAATCAGCCCCCTGCAATGGACTCCCATGTGCATAAAATTGGCACCTCTAGCTCTGAGTCATCAGCTGAGATCAAATTTTAAGTAATTTTGAAGTGACAGGGAGACAAGCCTAGGCTGTACTTCCTTCCTTCCAAGTGATGTCATTTTTCTGAACCATTCAGGTTGGGAATGACATTAACTTCTTCCTGGATGTGAAGAACCTGGTGTGGTTGGAATTCAGGAATCACCTTGAAGTCTATGAGTGGGCATGGAATGGCAGATGACTTTTTATATGGACAAGGGCCAGCTATATTATATTCCAGGATAAAAATAATGTCTGAAAGTGTCCAAAAGAAAACGCTCAGAGAACTGAGTCATGACCCAGCTAGAGACACAGAGCTTGATTTGGGCCATCCCTAAAGGCACACGCTGGAAGCATTTTATATCCCCAAATGCCATTAAACTGTGGGCACCCTCAGGGCTGAATACTGGAAAGAATGCAGGAAGTTTTTTTCCTGAACTTACAGGAACTCTTAGAATTTCTGCCAGCAGCTGGGCTTACAGTGTCCCCCATTTGCCCTCCAGAGGAGGGTGACAGAGTGATTAGTTGGGTGAGGCTGTGGGAGCTAACGGAGGGTCAGAAGAAAGGATAGATCTCCCCAATCAAAAAAAAATGAAGACCAAGAAAAACATGGCCTAAGTGAAATTTGCCAAAATCAACAGTGCCAGACAGAGGTGAGTCTTAGTCAAAGTCCACAGAAGATGCTTCAATTTGGAGTAGAAGGAAGAAAGCACTTTTGCATTTAACAAGAGCAGGGTCAAGAGGCTATCTGTTCCCTTCACACTTCTTACCCTGCCGATCTGGGTGGGGGAGGTTTCCAGAAGAGAGAGAGAAACCATGACATTAGAAGCAGTTCACTGAGGCCAGAGAAAGCCAGAGCTTTGGGTGCTCTACTTGGAAAATGTGAGGAGCCAGAGTAGATTCAGGGGTGAAGGTGTGAACTAGGATCTACTGGTTCTAATACAGAAATGTGGGACCCTGGGAATGAAGAGTGGAAGGGAAGAAGGGGGAGATAAGTAGCCAGACCAGTGATGGCTGGAGGAGAAAAAGCAAAGAAATGCACTTGGGCCATGGGTAACAATGTTTGGCTGTCCATAAGATCATTTTGGTTTGTTTTTCTGGTGATTTCTTTCTTCTTTTTCCTTTTCTTTTCTTTTTTTTTCCTTTCCCTTCCTTCCTTCCTTCCTCCCTCCCTTCCTCCCTCCCTCCCTCCCTCCCTTCCTTCCTTCCTTCCTTCCTTCCCTTTTTTTTTGTATATATGGGGAGGGAGGATCTCACTATGTTGCTCAGACAGGTCTTTTTTTTTTTTTAAATAATTTTATTAAACATAATTGTGTACACTGGTGCAATCATAGGGAAGAATATGCTTCATATACAAACAGAAATATATTGATCATACTGTTAGAGATAGCCTTCATGGCATTTTCTTGATCACTATATAAAGACATTGATACTCTTAAAGTTTCACCAGTACCTTGCTAAGACGCACCGTAGGTGTGATCTCACTATTTGCCCTCCCTCCACCCATTCTCCCCCCCTCCTCTCCCCTCCCCTCCCTTTCCCTTTCCCTGTATTCTTGTGCTATAATTGGGTTTTAGCCTTCATATGAAAGCTATAAATTAGCTTCATATTAGGGCTGAGTACATTGGATATTTTTCTTCAATTCTTGAGATACTTTGCTAAGAAGAATATGTTCCAGCTCCATCCATGTAAACACAAAAGAGGTAAAGTCTCCATCTTTCTTTAAGGCTGCATAGTATTCCATGGTATACATGTACCACAATTTATTAATCCATTCGTGGGATGAAGGCTAAAACCCAACTATAGCACAAGAATACAGGGAAAGGGGAAAGGAAGGGGAGGGGAGGGGTATGGATGGGTGGAGGGAGGTCAATTAGTGGGAACACACCTACGGTGCATCTTAGCAGGGTACTGGTGAAACTTATTAAAGGTAGATATATAGTGATCAAGAAAATGCCATGAAGGCTATCTGTAACAGTACGATAAAAATATTTCTGAATGTATATGAAGCACATTGTGCCCTATGATTTCACCAATGTATACAATTATGATTCAATAAAATTATAAAAAAAAAGAATCAATTTCTTCATCTTTAAAATGCTCTGCCTATTCTAAAATATTTACAAGAAATGTGAGATAATAAACACGATTCATGTCTATAAAATTACTATTTAAATAGAGGCAGTTCTAGAATAGTTGACCACAATGGGAAGGACAAGGACCTGGAAATCTCTCCACCCTAAGTGAAAACCTCAGTGTGCCACAAGCACCTCCACTTCCTGGGGAAAGTGAGAGAGCCCCACCTCCTTGTCCCCGCAACTGGAAGCAGGAGCCTGTATCTTTCAGTCCATTTGGAGGTTGCTATAACAGAATAGCACAGACTGGGTAATCCATAAAGAAAATAAAGTACTTCTGACAACTCTGAGGCTGGGAAGTCCAAAATCAAGGTGCCATCATCTCCCAAGAGCCTTCTTGCTCATTATCCCCTGGCGGAAGGCAAGAGGGTGTGAGGGAGAGAAAGTGAGGAAGGAGGGGGTGAAGTCGCTCTTTCATCAGGAGACCACTGCCATGACAGCAGGAGCATCAATCACCTTTTAAAGGCCTTACCTCTTGGCACCATTGCACTGGGGATTAAGTTTCCAACCCAAGAACTTTGGGGGAAATTTACACCATAGCAACCATGATGCTGTGAGACAAGTGTGCAACCCCTAACGTCGGGGAGGAGCTAGAGAAGTGAATGTTACTCTTCCCCCGTGAGCCGTAAGTTTTGGTGCACAACCTTAAAACACATGACTAGGCTAATTTCTTAGTCTGGACTCTTGAACAAATAAAGAAAAGTAGCATCACACCTCATGGGTCTAGTGCACACTGTCCAGGTGAGGGGCACGCTTGTAACTTTGACCTAACCTGCACCAAAGCAATTCATGTAACCAAAATATTTGCACCTCCTAATATTCTGAAATTTAAAAAATGTTAAAAGGAAGAAAAGTAGCAAATCTACTCCAAAAGAATATATATTTGTGTCCTGGAAGCCCAAGTATTCTGAGTGTCACTCATAGCCAACTGTGAACTGTTGGACCAAAATGGCTCTTACTAAGATTTCAGTTTTGGTACTTTGTTTTTATTTTTTAAATCTTGGCCTAAAATGATTTCTCAAACTCTACTTATATATTTGTATAGTGTTGGGGAGGGTGGACCTCTGTAATTTCCCACTTGCTTGCTATTATGCTACCTTCCAACAGCTTTCACTGCTTGGATTGGAATGGTGAGTTTTGCCATTGAAGGACAAGGTGAGGCATTTTAAAGATGCTGATGTTCTCTGTGAGCACAAGAGGAATTCCACAGTCTCAGCCTCAGACTTTAACTTTCATCTCACCAACCCCACGACCTGCAGCCCTTCTCAGCTTCCATCAAGAGCTCACAGGGGCCACACAATTGCCAGCTTCCCCTGTACTCTGTCACCGCCTCCTGCCATCCCCCTCCTCTGTGTCTGCCTCCTCTCACCTCTTCCTCATCTCCCCGACCTTCTCCCTGAACGCCTTCTCCAAATGGAGAAGGTTAGCTCTTCCCTGGTGGCACTAGACGTGACATTCTCTTCTCCTTCTGTCTGTACATTTCACAAACATTTGTGGAATGTCCACCAAGTGGCAAATCTATTGCTAAACGCTGAGGACACAAAAGAGAACAAAACCAACAAGGTCTCCCCCAAGTCTTGGAGCAGACCATTGGCTTTGAAAATATATAACCAGATTATTGAATAAAGATATGTGTGTTGAGTATGGCTGCTGTCCGTAAGGGTCTCCCTAGTCAAAATGGGCAGGTGGGGCCCCACTACCACCACCACAGTCAGCGATTATATCTCAGCTTATCTCAAACAAGTAGTGTAACAAGTTATTGCAAACTTAGCATCGTAAAAAAATACAAGTTGATCATCTCCCTCAGGAATCCAGAACATTCTATCCAGACCCTCTACTCAGGGATGCCCAAGGCTAAAACCAGGGAGTTACCTGGACCTTTATGCTCATCTGTAGGCTCAGAAAGATCTGTTCCGAACTCCTGGGGTTGTTGACAAGATTGAGTCTCACTAACTGTCAGTTGGGGTCACTTAGCTCTGAGAGGCTGCTCTGAGGTCTGGGCCCCTCCCTGCATACTTCTGTGCCTCTGTCTGGTCCCTCTGAAGGACTCACCTGATTAGGTCAGGTCCATTCAGAATGATTTCCCTTTTTATTAACTCGAAATTATTAGGGACCTTCATGGCACCCTGCAAAATCCTTTCATGGTAGCACTTAGCCCAGAGCTTTTTTAAGTAACTGGGAGAAGGTGTATAACCAGGGGTCAGGAACCTCAGGTCCACGTCACACCCTAAATGCGTAGCTCTCTCTCACTGTGTGTCTGAAAGAGTGCACAGTCAGAAAGGGCCCCAGGCTGGAGACGTGCTGTCTGCACAAGCCTCCACAGGGTCACCATGGAGTCACGAGGGTGCAAGGCAGATCCCACACTTCAGACTTAGTGTCACGTGCTGCCTCACATGTGAGCAAACTGGGAGTGCCTTGAATAGCCTCACCACGTTTCCCCTCCCTCTCTGCTCCCCTGGGTAAGGTCTCCCTACCAGACGGACCCTCCTTATCAAGGGGACAGGCCCAGGGGGTGCCTACCCCTGTACCCCTGAAGAGCAGTTTCCAATTCTCTGCCAGTCTGCAGAATAGTTCAACGTGGGTAGTGGATGGACATTCCTGCCTTGTCACATCAATGAGATAGGAATTAAAGCCATCAGCTGAGGATGAAAATGAGAAAAAGGTGACAAAAGTTAGAGGGTACAGAAGGGTAAAAATAGCCATATAGGATCATAGGATGGTGATAGAACTAAGTTCTATCTGGTATTTTTCCCAGTGGCACCGGGAGCTTACCTGGCCTTACGGATGATGAATTTAAAGAAAGGCAGTCAATTAGTAAGATGTGAGATTCTTCTCAGCCATGAACCACTGCTCCACTGAGAGCACAGAAAAGAGAATAAGTGGGATTTTAAAGGATCTGGCGTTGTCCCGTGAGAGTTCAAGGAGGGAGAGGTGCCGAGGGCATGTGGGGTGAGGTCATGACAGATCCCCTTGGTTGGCAGGGGAGGGTAGTGTCACTGTGTTTGGGGACCTTTGCCAGTGGGATGGTCACTGAAGGTGAAGCAGTGAGGAAATGGGTCGGAAAGGTGGGAAGAGGTCATGAGAGAGAAGAACATTCAAGGTGAGACTGTGGCAGCCAGTGACCACCACAGTGAAGGCTGGACGCAGGGTAGGCCTCCCACGGCGACCCCTGGACACAGAGTGGAAATCAAGACCATGAGAGGAGAGGGGAGTTGGGCACTGAGGCTGGGATGCTGAAAGTGCCATCTGCATGGACAATGACACTACCAGGAGTTATGAGAGGAAACAAGGGACTAACTACTTCAAGGAATGAGGAGCTCTGAGGATGACCACAGCAAACGGCTGCGTGAGGCAGGGTCTCAGGACATGTGCTTCGGGGCTTGTCTGGGGGGAGCCTTGGAGGAGGATGTGACAAGCCTTTTCTCTAGTGAGGATGAAGGTCACCGTGTCCACTTCAAGACTAATGTATGAGGCCCAGAGAGAAGACAGCTACCACAGAGAGGGCTGCAGAGGAAGCTGTGCGTGCACACGCCCTGAGTGTGGTTCCACCATGAAGCCACATCACGTCCCAAAATTGGTCTCACTTTCATAAAAGGTCCCTAAGAAATTTAGCATCTCTAGAGCACTAGAGTCTTGCTGGGGTGAATTTATAGAAATTGGCAATGGTTCTCCAAAGCAATGGCTTGGAAACATCTGCTTCCTCTGGGACAAGAGCATAATTGCTTTTGGCCTCCTTGCCCTACTGGTGAGGTTGTTGTAATGATCAACTGAGACATCCAAGGTGGAAGCACCTTGTAGATAGATGTTTAACAGAAGGAAGAGAGAGGGAGGGAGGGAGGAAAGAAGAACGGGTGGGAGGATGGATGGATGGATGGATGGATAAACAGAGGGACAGATAGACAAACAGAATGGAACTGGGGTCCTGTACCACATGGCATTTGAGGGAGGGAAAAAACTAGCTACAGAGTGGGAAGCATGTTCATGATCTCACTTACAATTCTTTAAAGAAACTATTTAGACAAAGTAGAAATGCACATCATTTTCAGAAGCAGTAATTTGGAGGGCGGAGAAGAGCGGGCACCTGCGTCACAGGTAGGAGGCCGTCTAAGTCGGCATGAGGGTGGTCTGTGCCTGTGAGCAGGGCTGTGTGGAGGATGGGGGGATGTTTTACACGGTGAAGGGTGCGCCATGCATCTGGAATGCCCTCTGTTATCCAAAACCCAAGTCAGGCAAAAGGGGTCCTGGAATCTTCTGAAAGGTCTGAACAGCCAGCAGATGCGCTGAGAATCACTTCTCAGCAAGTTCTCACTGCTCAACCCTCTCACCTTCACTTGTCCCGGGAGTTTCTACTCTCTGGTGTGGAAACACACCAGGGAAGGCACTGCCAATTTCCCATCTATCCTGAAATCTGCAACACCGAAGGCATCGTGCAGAGAGGGGACTCAGCCAAGATTCGCCAAGGGAATACCTGCCTCGTCCTCGTCACAGCTCCCATCCTCCCTGCCAGCCCTGGACCCTCAGTTCTTTCCTCTCCGATTGGCGCATCCTTGGCCAGAAGCTCTGCAGGACGCTGGTGTCCTACCCGCCCTTCCCCCTTGAGGTCCCCCCCCCGCCCCCCGGCTCTGGTGCCCTTGTTCTGCTGCTGTTTCCGAACTGACAGCTCCACAAGGGTAGCTGCTCAGGGATTTTTCCTGACAGTTTTCTTCTTATTCGCTCTGTACAAGAGCACGCCCCTACATGGGACCAAGGACAACCGCAGGTCAAGTTTCTCAACAAGAGCTATAAGAAGACGCTTAACCCCTCCACTCACATGGATATGAAATATCGCTTGGTCCTTACGACTGGAGCGAGTGTAGCGGATAATTGCATTTCTGAAGTGAACAGCATAGGTTATAATGAGCAGTCGGGGAGAAAAAAGAAATATTAGCCATGATTCATACCACAAATTGAAGGTGGGACAAGTAGTTCTCGAACATCCTGATTAGATTTTAATCTTGTTTTCGCAGCAGCAGCTCAAGTTAATGTTTGCTCCGTGCCCCGGCGTCACGTGGATTGACTGACACAGAGGTAATTACGCTATTTATCTTCTTACAGAACTCTCTCGAGCGTGGGATTGCGGAAGGCAGGGGCCAAAAGGCACACTGGCGGGAGGGGAGTGAGAAGCTCTCGCTGGCAGGGTCTGCGGCCCCTGTGCAACTTGCTCTTGCAAAGGGACCGGGGCCGGGTTCTCTGGGCTTCTGTGACCAACACATGTTTCCTCCGCCTCTCCAGCTCCCCTCGCTTCACACGATCTTAATGAGCCCGTCCATCCTCGGCTCCTTTCCTCCCACAAAGAGTGTCCTGATTGTCATGTGGCGCCCACCCCCAGCCACCCTGTTTGTTCCATGGGTTCATCTATGATTCCTTTGCTTAAAAATCTCTTTTAATCCTGCTTCCCTGTGTTCACTCCTTAGCTCATCTACCTAACGTGTAACTCATTTTCTACCACACAGACCTAGTTACATCACCTGCTTGCTTAAAAGCTTGTAATGGCTACTTGTTACCTGCGGAATCCAAACGTCACTCCGGCCTCCTACGGCTGGCTCTCCCTGTAGCCTCCGTCTGCCCTGCAGAAGCCCCCCGCTGCCAACTTCACAGGAGACCTGAACTCTGTGGACCAGCCTTCTCCGTTCTGCCTTCCTGTGAGAACAAAACCTAATGAGGGACAAGTCCCCCAAAGATAGGCAGCCCTCGTTATTAAGCGCAAGGTTGAAGCAATACATGTCGCACCCTGGGAAAGAGGCCCCAGGTCAGGCTGCGGAAGATGAACAAAGTGAATTTGTGCTCCTAGAGCCTAGATTTTAAAAAATCATTTATATACAGAGTCACCATTAAAGTCGTGTGCAATTTTTAAGTGCACATGAACTTTATGGCCACCCCGTATAACACACACATACATGTATTTGAGTAAATACAGCTACATTCACATTGATAGAGATAAAGATATTAGATATGAATCCCTCTCGGCTCTTCTTCCTGGCAGAGCCCTTTCCAGGGGCTCTCTGATTACCGCCTCTCTGCTCTCACTTCGGATGCAGTCAGGTTTCCATCATCACCATCTTCCACCTGCCTTATCAGCTGCACATGTGGTTTCAGTCTGATTCAAGCCTATGGTAACTCTGTGTCCTCTCCTGCTCAGCCCTCCAGCACCGGCTGACATGGCTGACTCTTCCTGCTTTATGAAACCTCTATCCTTTTAGGGTATCCGACACCTACCCAGCTGGCTTCTTCCTACTTCACTTGCTATTTCTTGAGCTGTCCTTGGAGTCCTCCTCTGCAGACCTCTAGGAGATGCACTGTCCCGGGGCATGGCTGTCTCCCTGGGAGTGGGTCTCACGGGGAAGAGACGGCATGCGTAGCTGCAGAGCTGGCTGCGCTGGACATCAGTCCCTCTGGCCTGAGGTAACGGGCTGCCAGAGACTGGGCGGCTTACATAAGATAGAATTTACTTCTTACAGTTTTAGAGTTTGGGAAATCCAAGATCAAGGGGCTGGAAGATTCAGTGTCTGGCGAGGGCCGTCTTCTCACTGTAACCTTGAGAGGCAGAGAGAGGTGAGGCAGCTCCCAGGGGCCTCTACTACAAGGGCACGAATCTCATTCATGAGGGCTCCGTCCTCAGGGGCTCCAAATACCCTCCCATCAAGGACTAGAATCCAGCACGAGATTTTGGGGGACTCCAATTTTAGGCCACATTACTGTCTCTATGCTAATATCTCTTGTATTTACATCTTTAACTGGATCTTTTCCCAGAAAAGAAGGTGGGACAAGTAGTTCCCGAACATCCTGATTAGATTTTAATCTTGTTTCTCGGAACTGCAGATATGAAGATTCAACACCTTGGACCATCTCCGATAGAAGCCTCAGGCATCCCCAGTTAACCTTCCCAAAGCTCTGTTGGTCCCCCACAGACCCCTTCGCAACATCTCCCACATTCACAGCTTCTTTTTTTCAGAAAATGTCTCCAAAACTCACCCAGCGCTCAGGCCAAAATGTCACTGTGCTCTGTCCTTCCCAAGCCTGCATCAGCAAGACTTCCAGCGGCACGTCCAGCCATTCGCCACACAGCCCCTTTCTCCACCCGCACAGCTGCCGCCCTCGTCCCAGCCCATTCTCCGACCTCCTACCTGGCGGGGTGGCTCCTGCCCACACCCACATCCGCAGGAGGCATGTTTCTGAAGAAGTGTCCTTGTTTTCCACTTCTGCCTTAGTCCATTCTGGCTGCTATAATTAAATACCATAGAGTGGGAGAGCTTATAAACAACAAAAATTGATTTCTCATAGCTCCAGAGGCTTGGAAGTTCAAGACCAAGGTGCTGGCAGACTTGGTGTTTGATGAGGGCCATTTTTCCCTCATAAACGAACTTCTTGCTGCCTCATCACTGTTGTATTACCAAGTGCCTCCTCACATGGATTTAAGGGCAGAGAAGCTCCCTGGCACCTCTTTTATAAGGGCACTGATTCCACCCATGGAGGCCCCACCTTAGTGGAGGTTCCAAAGGTTCCACCTCAGTCCTACCATGTCGGTGGTGAGGATGTCAGCTTATGAATTTGCAGGGGACACAAACATCCAGACAGAGCGATTGCTCTTAGAATAAATCTAAGCCCCCTGTCTTGGTCCTAAAGGCCTTTCAGAGCACATTCCTGCCTCTCTTTCTCAGCTCCATTCTCTTTATTCTCCCCCACAGATACTCCAATCAGTGTCTGTCAAACAAGACGTGTGGCCTCTGCCACAGGACATGCATATATCCTTCTTGGCTAAAATCTCTTGTCCTCCCATACACACCGCTGCTGTTGGTCTCTTCTGAACATCCAAGTTTCAGCTCAAATGCAGTCTTGGGTCTTCCCAGTCTCCCTAGGATATGGCCCCTATGGTATCGCCCTAGTTTACCTTACTTGTAGCTCTTTTCTAGATCTATGTATTTTGTTTTGTGTGTGCCTGTGTGTGAGAGAGAGACTTTAAGAGTTACAGGGCCTTCAAATGCCCATCAACCCACGAATGGATTAATAAATTGTGGTACATGTATACCATGGAATACTATGCAGCCTTAAAGAAAGATGGAGACTTTACCTCTTTTGTGTTTACATGGATGGAGCTGGAACATGTTCTTCTTAGCAAAGTAT
>CAUYON010006892.1:0-17608 GCA_963573935.1 Arctocebus calabarensis
GCAAGTCCATAAATGTTACCCACCACATTAACAGAAGCAAAAACAATGATGATCCTCCTAATAGATGCAGAAAAAGCATTCAATAATATCCAGCATCCTTTTCTAATTAGAACACTGAAGAGTATAGGCATAAGTGGCACAATTCTTAAACTGATGGACTCTACTATGACGAACCCACAGCTAATATTTTACTGAATGGAGTAAAACTGAAAGCTTTTCCTCTTATAACTAGAACCAGACAAGGTTGTCCTCTGTCACTATTACTATTCAACATAGTGCTGGAAGTTCTAGCCAATGCAATTAGGCAAGACAAGGAAATAAAGGGCATCCAAATGGGAGCAGAGGAGGTCAAACTCTCCCTCTTTGCTGATGATATGATCTTATACTTAAGAGAACCCCAAGACTCAACCACGAGACTCCTGGAAGTCATCAACAAATACAGTAATGTCTTGGGATATAAAATCAATGTCCACAAGTCAGCAGCCTTTGCATACGGCTATCACAGTCAAGATGAGAGGCTAATTCAGGACACAACTCCCTTCATAGCTTCAAAGAAAATGAAATACCTAGAAATATACCAAATAAAAGAGGTGAAGGACCTCTACAAAGAAAATTATCAAACCCTAAGAGGTGAAGGACCTCTATAAAGAAAATGATGAAACCCTAAGAAAGGAAATAGCAGAGGATATTAAAAAATGGAAGAACATCCCATGCTCATGGCTGGGAAGAGTCAACATTGTTAAAATGTCTATACTTCCCAAAGCAATCTACCAGTTCAATGCCATCCCTATTAAAATACCAACATCATACTTTCAAGACTTGGAAAAAAATGATTCTGCATTTTGTATGAAACCAGAAAAAAAAAACATATTGCTAAGGAAGTTCTTAGTAATAAAAACAAAGCCAGGGGAATCACCATACCAGATTTTAGGCTGTACTACAAAGCCATACTGGTCAAGACAGCATGGTACTGGCACAAAAATAGAGACATAGACATTTGGATCAAAACCAGAAAATGAAACTAGCATCTTACAACCACCTAATCTTCAATAAACCAAACAAGAACATACCTTGGGGGAAAGACTCCCTATTCAGTAAATGGTGCTGAGAGAAGTGGATATCCACATTTACAAGACTGAAACTGGACCCACACCTTTCTCCACTCACAAAAATTGATTCAACATGGATAAAGGACTTTAAGGCATGAAACAATACAAATCCTACAGATGAGTGGCTAACAAACATGAAAACATGCTCGTCATATCTAATTATTAGAGAAATGCAAATCAAAACCACCCTGAGATACCATCTAATCTCAGTGAGAATGGCCCACCTCATAAAATCCCAAAACTGCAGATGCTGGTGTGGGAGTGGAAAGAAGGGAACACTTTTACACTACTGGTGGAACTGCAAACAAATACAACCTTTTTGGAAGGAAGTATGGAGAACTCTCAAAGAACTCAAGCTAGAACTCCCATTTGATCCTGCAATCCCATTGCTGGGCATCTACCCAGAAGGAAAAAATCTTTTTATCATAAGGATACTTGCATTAGATTGTTTATTAAAGCTCAATTTACAATTGCCAAAATGTGGAAGGGTGGCCCTAAATGCCCACCAACCCAGGAATGGATTAACGAGCTGTGGTATATGTACACCATGGAATACTATTCAGCCATTTAAAAAGATGGAGACTTTATAGCCTTTGTATTAACCTGGATGGAAGTGAAACACGTTATTCTTAGTAACGCATCACAAGAATACAGAAGCATGAATCCTATGTACTCAATTTTGATATGAGGACAATTAATGACAATAACACGGTGGGAGTGGGGGAAGGAGAGAGCAGAGAGAGAGAGAAGGAGGGAGGGATGGGGGAAAGAAAGAGCAGAGAGCCATAAGGAGGGAGGGGGCTGGGGTCTTGGTATCTACCACACCTTTTGGGGGCAAATATCTAACAAATGCAGTCAGTGTAACCTGGTTTCTTGTACCTTCAATGAATCCCCAACAATAAAAATAAAAAAGGAAAAAAATAAACATTACTCATAAAAAAAATCATTAAGTTGGATTAAATAGTGAACTTTTAAAAATGTTACGTTTTTACAGAAGTTATGATGTCTGTAGTATTTTTATCTTATTTATAATTAAAATTTTTTTAAATCTTAAAATAAAAAGAAAAATGGATGATGGAAAGTGTCAAAGAACATTAGGTTAGGTTTGCGATTTAAAATAGGACTCATCTAGGGCTAGAGAGAGGGTCTAAGCAAGAGTGTTTCTGTGATGAGATTCAGACTGTGAAGGCAGGGTGTTGGGGGGTAGGTAAACTGGGCTAGCTAGTGTGAGGAGGCTGGAGGTTTTGAGATGCACAGCCTGGGGTTAGTGGATGTTTTGAGGCTCAAAGCTTGGATGGTCTTGGAAGCATTTTCTTTCAGTCTTTCAAGTCCAAATTTGTCCTCAAAGTTCCTATTAAAAACTTTGTCTTAAAAAAAAAAACAAAAAACTTTTTCTTCTTATATCCACTTTTCTCATTGTGCCCATAAAACTTAAGAGTAGTTGAGGGTGATCAAGTGGTTTTCACTATTGAAGATGAGATTTTTGTTCGTCTTACTGCAAAATTTACTTTTGGATATTTCCTTTAAGGTTTGATTCAGTGAAAACCGTTTCCCTAAATTTTCTTCAGTGAGACTGTTTTATTTTTTAAAAATGCATTTGAGACTGCCTTTCTAAAAATTGGGATCATCTGTATAAGCCTATGTTTAAGAAACTGCCTATCTTCTGATGTGACCGTACTTTTTTCTTTTTTCTTGTTTTTGTTTTCCTCTTACTTCATTTTATCACCAGCATTTCATATTGTCAGCATTTTTTGGATTTCAGCAATTCTAATAGCTGGCTACGTCAATTGCATCATAGTTTTGTTTTTGTTTTTCCTTTTGGGGGGGCAGGGTCCTACTGTCGCCCAGCTAGAGTGCAGTGATGTCATCTCACTGCAACCTCGTAACTCCTGGGCTCAAGCAATTCTTTTGCTTCAGTCTCCCAAGCAGCTGGGACCACAGGTGCCTGCCACACGGGAAAAAAGCACAGCTAAGACTGGTTCTCGCTCTTGCTCAGACTGGTCTTAACTCCTGAGCTAAAGCTACTTACCCGCCTCGGCCTCCCAGAGTGCTAGGATTTCAGGTATGGGCCGCGCCCGGCCAGTGTGTTTGTCCTTTAGAAACCTTCCTTTTTTCCCCCCAAAGCAAAGAGAATAAAATCTGCAGCCATATTAATTCTCTGCCCAGCCCGCTAAACGTAATTTAGCCTGCCTCATATTTGCCTTGTAAAGCTTGAGTCTTTGAAAATCTGCTTGTTTTCCGTAAGAGTCTTCAGTACCAGGAAATGAGGCAGTTTCAGCGATTTGTCACCTTCAGTCGCTACTTGCTTCCAAACTTGTCACTTTGCTTTCTGTACGTCAGGCATTTAAACATGGCTGCCCGCGCGGGGCCCCGACTTGGTGGGCTCGGCCATATTACATCCTAAGACTGGGCCGGAAGTCCAGTTGGCCGTGCGCCTTCGAATATATAAGACCCTCCTCGGTCGCCGTAGGCGGACCGGAAATTGTGCTAGGAGTCCAGAAGAGGAAGCAGTTTACGGAAGTGTAATGGTGAGGCCTTCCTGGTGGGTCTGCAGACAGTCAGGTTAGTGTGTGATCTTGTCCCAGGAAATTTTTTGTCTCTTAGCTCCAGGGAGGTCTGTGGACGTGGTGTAGAGTAGTTCTTGATAGAGGGACGGGAAGGGAGCACCAGCTAGAGGTATTTGGGAAGTGCCTGGTGGAAGTCTGTGATGCACCTGTCAGTGGTCTGCGCGCCTGTGATGTCAGTACTGCGATTGCGGGTCTGTAGAGATCAGGGACCGTGTCTGGAATGTCAGGATGTGGAGTCTTTGCGGCTCACTCTGCTTGAAAGAGATGGAGGTGGTACTTACTATGCATGAGGTGTCTGGTTCGGGTTCAGGATTTAATTTGGGACTCAGTGATGTTGAAGTTGGGGGGGTTTCATCGCTTGAAAGTGCTTAGGGATGGTTTTGGATTAAAAAGGGAGCGTGTGGTAAGTGTCAGTTTGTGAGGGTTGAACCCAGGCCTTGGTGCCTTGGTGGTTAGGCTGAGTTCCCCAGCTTTAGTTCGAAACCATGTGCCCATGCTTCTTATCCTGGCAAAGGGTAACTGCTGACCTGGAGGCTAGATCAGCCACGTCAGCCGGATACTGTGTTGTTTATAGAGCTGCAAAGGGCAGAGTTGAGTAGTATGACAGAGACTTCATGGCCGGCAAAGTTGAAAATGTGTACCTATTCCTTTGTAGAAATATTTGCCGACCTTTGCACTCACCTCTTAACATATAGTAGCAGTGTTGCATACCCTCCTGGAAAACATAGTGTTGCTTTCTATTTTGCTAACAACCTCCATTTCGTTAAAGTATCCATCCCTTAGTTCTTTGTAATACTAAGTCCACTTTGGTCTTAGCCGACCATGGTGGCTCCAACTCATATTGTTACTTTGTTGTTGTTTGTTTGTTTTTCATCTGGACACATGAGTAGCTAGTGTTAGTTCTGACCTGAAAATAATCTTAGGAGTATGGTGCAATTCTAGTCAACTATGTATGTGAAAATCTGCCTGGGGGTTTCTGAAGGAGCATTTTCTTTTTAAAAATACGTCAGGTTTTGCATGTCTTTTTTTTTTTCATGTTGATGATGATTCTGTCAGAAAATAACCTTAATTTTCTGTCTTTGTAACGTTTATAATTTATTCTTAACTCAGCAATACAAGTTAAGAAAATAGGGTGGAAAACATTCTTGTTTTGTTGCCTACCTGAAAATTTATCTGCTGTGTGATCTAGAGTTATCATCTTTCCTGGAAATAGGATTATAAAATTATAAATTCACTTAGCATTTTAAACTTAATGATGTAAAGTGGTCATAATATTCTTTCAAAACAAAACAAAGTTTTATCCGAGTTACATCTTCCATCAATTTCTTGTATTTGTTTGTGCGACTTCTCTTTCTTGATTTATTTCATTACAAATTTGTGTATTTTATGGAGTAGGGTTTGGTATTTTCTTTCTTTTTTCTTTCTTTTTTTTTTTTTTTAGAGACAGAGTCTCACTATGTCACCCTTGATAGAGTGCAGTGGTGTCACAGCTCACAGCAACCTCAAACTCTCGGGCTTAAGCGATTCTCTTGCCTCAGCCTTCCAGGAGCTAGGATGACAGGTGGCCCCCACAACGCCTGACTATTTTTTGTTGTAGTTGTCATTGTTGTTTAGCTGGCCCAAGATGGGTTCAAACCTGGCGCCCTTGGTGTATGTGACTGGTGCCCAGGCAGTTTTTGGTATTGTTGAGCTTTTTTCTTTGTTAATTTTTCTAATTTTATATTTTTAAAAATGTACAGTGTAATATGTATAAACTATCATTGCCCAGCTCAAGAAATTGAATACTGCCAGCACCCCAGTGATTTTCTGTGACCCTTTGTCTATCTTTACACTCATAGGTAATTACTATCCTGCACTTTCAGACTTTTTTTTATAATTTTACCACATAATTAATCATTCCTTATTGTTATAGTTAATTCAGTTTTTTCTGGTTTGAACTGTGTATCAATGAATTCGACATCATTCATTTTTTTGCACCAGGCTTTTGTTCATTTATATAATATAATTTTTTTTTTTGAGACAGTCTCACTTTGTTTCCCTTGGTAGAGTGCCTTTGTGTCATAAATCACAGCAACCTCAAACTCTTGGGCTCAAGTGACCCTTTTGCCTCAGCATCCTGAGTAGTTGGGACCTTATGCCCAGCTATTTTTTTTTTTTTTTAAGAAACAGTGTCTCAGTCTTGCTCAGGCTGGTCTCAAACTCATGAGCTCAAGTGATCGCCAGCCTCAGCCTCCCAGAGTGCAAGGATTACCGGTGCAAGCCACCATGCCCAGCCTTACATTCGTGTTTTTGCACACAGGTATATTTTCTTTCTCTGTAAGAGTCAGGCAAGCTGTTAGATATTTTGGAATTTGCAGGCTACATAAGGTGTCTTGAATATGCTACTTTGTTTTTTGTTTTTGTCTCACAGTTCTTTAAAAATGTTAAAAACATTAATTTTCAGCCTGGGCTAAAGACTATGGTTTATCTGTCATGTTCCATTACTTGAATAGATAGCTGTTTTTCCTTCTGTTAATTACATTTGTATTGTATACAGCTTGGATTATGAAGAATAATGCTACTATGGAAATGTTTGTGTCTTCTGATTTAAATGTGCCCTTATTTGTGAGAAGGCGGGAGATACATCCCTAGATGTACAAATCAGAGTAAAATACCTATCTCATAGAGTGTGTATAACTTCAATCTAAATAGATGATGTCTAGCTGTTTTCTAAAGTGGTTGTATCACTTACATTTCTTCTAGAAGAACATAATTGCTTTATAGTTTGCTTTATGTGGTCTATGTAAAATATCTTTCCATATGCTAATAACATTGAAAGATTCTCATATTTTTTTTATTTTTATTTTTTAAGGTTCTCATATATTTTTAAAGCTTTATTGATTGGACTGTCCCATTGAAATTGACAGTTGATCCGCAAATGGTTTTTTGTTTATGTTCTGAGGTGGTTTTTCCCCCAACATAGACATATGAGATTGTCCCAGTTTATTGGAAAGACAGCCTTTTTTCGCTTCTCTGCAGTACCATGATTATCACTCACTCTCTGCATATACTTCATTTTGTTTATAGGCATTGTATTCTGTTCCTTTGTCCTATTTGTGGACTATTGTAGTAATGTACTTCCCTAACTAAAGGACTTTTGTAAGTCCAGATAACTGACACAGCAAGTCTTCTGACTTTTTTTTATCACTATTTGAACATTTAGTTATCAGTTTGGGATTTTGATTGTGATTTTATTGATTCCATAGATTTGGGAAACCTGACATTTTTAAATGTTTGGTTTTCTAACTCATTTTTATAATACAGTTTTCCATTTATTTGAAACTATCAATGCTTATTCAGTATTTCTTACTAATTTTTATATATATAGCTCAGGGGTTTTGTTTTTGTTTAATAGGACTTCACTGTGTTGTCCAGGCTAAAGTGCAGTGGCTTCAAAGCTCAATACGACCTCCATCCTGGCCTTAAGTGATCCTTTTGCCTCAGCCCCCCGGGTAGCTATGACTACAGGTACTCACCATGATACTTGGCTAATTTTTATATTTTTAGTAGAGATGGGGTCTCACTCTTGCTCAGGCAGGTCTCAAACTCCTGAACTCAAGCAGTCCACCAGCATTGGCCTTCCAAGGGTGCTAGGATTATAGGTGTGAGCCACTGCACCCAGCTGTGTGTTATTTGGTTTTAATATTTAATCTAGTCTGACAGTTCCAAGACACTTATACTTTATGAGATTAACTGGAATTCATGTTTTGTTTATACTTAATGTATATTACTTAATGGAATTCTTGGTATGTTTTATTTTAAAAGTTACTTAAGTGTATTTTATTTACCACACTTGTTCTTTGTTCCTTATTCTCGTCTCTTGTCTTCTCTTTGATGAGTTTCTTAGTATTACATTTTGCCCAACTGTTAGCATGGAAATAATGTACTTTCAAATAATTACTAGATTTAAGTGTGAGACTATAAATCACATGTAGTATATAACCTTTGTCATATCTTTATGTTAATTAATACTTTTCTATTCTTTTCCACCAGAGGCCTAGAACACATTAACTTTACCACCTTCTAATTCATAGAGTTTGTGGTATATTTTAGTGTTTTATGTATTTAAAGTATCCTAAGATATTATCACTGTTGTTTATATGAGAACGCTCATTGATTTTCAAACTGAAGTACCTATAGTCACAGGAATGTACAAAGACTTTTGTAGAGGTATATCAGCACACACAATTAAAAGGAAAACAAAATCTGGAGCCTCCCCTTCCTTGAAAATGGTCTCTTTTGTAAAATTAATCTGCCTAAGAAGTCACCTGCTTCTGAGGTATGGTACTGTGGTGAGGTTTATTTCCTACATGGCTTCTTGATCACACCCCTTCAACTTCACAGAGTAAGGACTGACCCCTTCCACATTCAGAATTGGAGGCTTTATTGGCTAGCGGTATAAAATCTTTCAGGGCACCAAATAAAGGGCTAGTTAACTGTATTGGGGGTGCTGTGTTAAGGTGAGGCTGGGGCAGTATCTGGGCCATAGGAACTTTACCAGTCAACTTGAATTTTCTCTTCAACCCATAGGTCCTGACTCATTCTCATTAGGAGCAAAAAAATCACGTGAAGGAGGAGGAAGTTACAAGATTTGGGTCTCAGTATTTCTGGGGACGCACTTGATGGGAGGCAAGCACAGAGCTGCAGAGCAGACCTAGAAGATACAAAGAGCATCACAGTGCCAGCTACTTTCCAAGAACAGGAGAAAATGATTCAGGCCCAGGTAACTGACTTTGGATTGTTTTATTCTTTACTTTGTTCTCTCATGGATTTGTAGAGGCCTATAAAGACATCAGTTCCATTAATTTGAGAAATATAAATGTAAAGTAACAGGCTCTGGTGAGATATAAACCTAGTCTTTAAACTTAACATCAAGGCAAAGTAGGACAAGGAATAAATTATTCATAGGAATGACACTAAATGGCTCATTTGGGGAACATTATGCATGACTGAAGGACCCTGTGGGTGGGTTACATTAGCTGCCAGCTTGCATCTAATATCTGTGAAAACTAAATCACAAGTGAATCACTATGGTTTACATGTTGTGCACTTGTTTTGAGGAGAAACATATTACATTGTATTAGGTAGATAACCTAGAGGTAATTTAAAGTATATGAGAGAATGTGTGTAGGTTGTAGGTTATACTGTACGCCTTATAGAAATTCCTAATTTGATGAATGAATGGATGTCTGAATGTACAATTACAGAATATTTTATTAGGATTTTACTTCTTCCACAGGTATTTTTTTAAAAACCCAACTAGGTATATAGGTGCAATCAACAGAGTAAAATTGAGCAGAAAAACTTCAGCAGTTCTTCAATGTCATCAAAAGGACACTACTTCATTAAACAAGACTGTGTTTTCAGGAATCACTGACCCTGGACGATGTGGCTGTGGAGTTCACCTGGGAGGAGTGGCAGCTCCTGGGCCCTGCTCAGAAGGACCTGTACCGGGATGTAATGTTGGAGAACTACAGCAACCTGGTGTCAGTGGGTGAGGACAGCTGCCCTGTGTCCCTCAAGGGGTGCCTGTCAGGGGCCTCTGTTTTTCAGCTTCTGAAAGCTCTGGTACTCTGAAGTGGTGGTACTCTCAGTCCCCTCTGGTTTCAGATAAGAGGGCATGTTTTCCCTTCCCCTGACAGAAAAGCTTTTCTTTGTGGTATGAAAGTCATTTTGTCTTCAAATGTAACATACTTTGGTCTTTACACACAGACACTTCCCCCACCCTACCCCCCGCCACAAGCCCAGTCCATTATGTCTGAGTCATCTGTTATTTCCCATGAACAGGGTGTCAAGCCAGCAAACCAGATGCACTCTCTAAGTTGGAACAAGGAGAACCACCATGGACTAGAGAAGACGAAATCCACTGTGAAGCCGGTTCAGGTTAGGGCAGGGGGGGCATTGGAATGTAGGTCACATTCTAATCAGTCAAAGAAGGCATCATAGCTGCGAAGGGGCAGTCATTTCTTCCAGGTAGCTATCTCCCAATGTGAAACCTCAAAATACATCCATTTGTTTCTTCTGATATCTGATCCCTCTTTATTTGCTATACAACTTTGTTTTGTTTTGTTTGCTTGCATACTTTTCTTCTTTCCAACTATTTCCTTTCTTCATTCATTTTCACCTACCTTGATATGAAATTTCCCCTTCCTGGTCTCTCTCTAAAGAAGAAAACTTTGTTTCTTTTTGTTTGTTTGTTTTGTTTTGTTTTTGAGACAGATCTCACTCTGTCGCCCTGGGTAGTGTTCTGTAGTGTTGTCATAGTTCACAGCAACCTCAAACTCCTGAGCTCAAGTGATCCTCATGCCTCAGCCTCCTGAGTAGCTGGGACTACTGGCACCAGTCACAACATCTGACTAGTTTTTCTATTTTTAGTAGAGATGGGGTCTCACTCTTGCTCAGGCCAATCTTTGACTCCTGAGCTCAAGCAATCCCCCCACCTTGGCCTCCCCAAGTACTAGGATTAAAGGCATGAACCACTGTGCCTGTTTCTAAACTTTAAATGATAGTTTGACTGAAATCTTGGCCTTGTGCCTTCATCTTTAATTTAATCTATATGTTCTGAATGTGATCTCCTATTCTTTGTCCCTAACTAACTTACTAAAGTTTTCCAAATTGATGTCTTCAGTCAAGACTTTTCACAAGATTTATGTATCCTTAAGGTTTGGTATGTAATGACTACCTTAGAGTCGATATGCTTCAGCATGCACACTTGATTCCCTCTTCCATCCTTCAGTAGTTTTCCTTATCTCATTAAAAGGCATGACTACCCCAGTGGCTCAAGCCAAATACTAGGCATGTTCCTTGGGTCATCATTTTCTTTATTTCCCTTTTACCTGTTGTAACAGTGAATGCCAAATGAGCTCTGTTTCCTAAAAGGTAACCTGATTTCTTCCATTTCATCTCCATGGTGCTTCAAACAATTTTTTATAATCTGCTGCTGCTTTTCTTGTGCCTGTCTTTATTCTTTTAAGTAGTTTTACTAAACTACAACATTGGCTTCATGAACATAAGGAATTATGTCTGTGTGTCCCCAACACTAGCACCATGCTTGGTACACAGCAGTCACTCAGTAAGTGTGAAATGAGTGCACCTGTGCCTCTGGATGAAATGGTCCTCCAATCTCTTGTCTGCTGCTCACAGTGTAGGGCTTGTGTTTTACAGTCTTTGCATGTTTTTTAAGGCCTTATTTAGAAAGCAGTCAAATCTGTATTTATGGCCAAGTGTAGTGGCTCATGCCTGTAATCCCAAGTGCAGTGGCTCACGCCTGTAATCCTAGCACTCTGGGCAGCCAAGGTGGGTAGATTGCTTGAGCTCAGGAGTTTGAGATCAGCCTGAGCAAGAGCAAGATTCCGTCTCTACTAAAAATAGAAAAACTAGCTAGGGATCATGGCTGGTGCCTATAGTCTCAGATCAAGGAGGATCACTTGAGCTCTGGAGTTTGAGGTTGCTGTGAACTATGATGCCATGGCACTCTACCCAGAGCACCAGAATAAGACTCTGTCTCCAAAAAAAAAAAAGTCTGTATTTATCAACATGAATTATCTAATCTTGTTTTTACATTAATTGCTTTTGCCTTTTGTTTATGTTATTATTTTCTTCCATCTTGCAGGGAACATTAGATAAGGAGTTCTTTATTTACATTCACCTAAGAAGTGAATGTAAATAAAATCTTCTACCACATCATGCATGGTAGCTTTTTAAAAAATATCTTTATTCTAAATCAAGGTCATAGAAAACTCATTGTTCTTTTCTTTCTAGAAATTGGGAGAGTTGATGATTATTTGCCAGAGCACTTACAAAATGAAAGCATGATAAACAGAGTAGAACCATGGTGCGGACATAAGGCATTTGAAAATATCGTTCATCAGAACAAAACTCAGTTTCTGTTAAGGCAAAATTGTCATCTGTTTGATTTAAATGGAAAAAATATAAAATCAAACTCAACTTTAGTTAACCAGAGCAGAAGCTATGAACTAAAGAATCCTTCCAAATTCATCAAAAATGGGGGATCCTATCTCTACACCAACGATGAAAAATTTTATACTGAAATTAAATTCCCTGCAAGTCAAAAACTTATCAGTACTAACTCCCAAGTCATCAATCCCAAGCATCAGAAAACTCAAAAAGCAGAGAAGCCTCACGTGTGCAGTGAATGTGGGAAAGCCTTTGTCAAAAAGTCTTGGCTCACCGATCACCAGATCATTCATACAGGAGAGAAACCCCATAGATGTGGTCTCTGTGGGAAAGCCTTCTCCAGAAAGTTCATGCTCACTGAACATCAGAGAACACATACAGGAGAAAAACCATATGAATGCCCTGAATGTGGTAAAGCCTTTCTCAAGAAATCACGGCTTAACATACACCAGAAAACACACACAGGAGAAAAACCCTACATATGCAGTGATTGTGGAAAGGGCTTCATCCAAAAAGGAAATCTCATTGTACATCAGCGAATTCATACAGGTGAAAAACCTTATATATGCAGTGAATGTGGGAAAGGCTTCATTCAGAAGACATGCCTCATAGCCCATCAGAGATTTCACACAGGAAAGACACCTTTTGTCTGCAGTGAATGCGGAAAATCCTGTTCACAGAAGTCAGGCCTTATTAAACATCAAAGAATTCACACAGGAGAGAAACCTTTTCAATGCAGTGAATGTGGGAAAGCCTTTACAACAAAGCAAAAGCTCATTGTGCATCAAAGAACTCATACAGGAGAGAGACCCTATGGCTGCAATGAGTGTGGGAAAGCCTTTGCGTATATGTCTTGCCTCGTTAAGCATAAGAGAATACATACAAGGGAGAAACGAGATTCAGTCAAGGTGGAAATCCCCCCCACGGAGAGCCACAGCTCTTTACATACCAGTGATGTCATGAAGGAAAAAAACCCTGCTAACATGGTGACTACACAAGTGCCTTCTGTGGCCCCTCAGACATCCTTAAACATCAGTGGCATCCTAGCAAATAGGAACGTAGTCCTTGTGGGACAGCCTGTGTGCCCTCAGGCCAGATGTGTGCCCTCAGGAGATAACAGAGGATTTGCACAAGAGAGAAACATTGGGAATGCAGTAAATGTGGTAGTGCCTCCAGTGATCAATTATGTCTTATTTTATGTCACAGAAAACACATAGAAAAAACACTCAGATATAATCTACGTAGAAAAGGGTTGAGCAGAAATTTCTAGTTCATTATATGGCAGAAAAGTATATATTGAGAGAAAACAAATAAATGCAGAGGCTGGGAAGGCCTCATAAACTCATCTAAATATGTGCTTTAATGCAGAGGCAGAATCTGATATTAACCCCAACACATACACAGTAACTGCTTGATTGTGCCAACTAAATGAGTGGAGGAAGCCTGAATTCATTTAAGTGGAAGAAATAAGTACTCTGAATTTTTAAATACAGATAAGATAATCAGTGTCTGGAATATTGCTATGAATGACAAGCCACAGAAGGGGTGGTTGGTAGGAATGGGGATACATATATGTTAATTCATATTAATTCATTTTCCCCAGAGCAGCATGCAGGATGAAATGAAAACCAGGATCCACTTTTAGAACTTTTTTTATTTAACACAGAGTAAAAGGGATATAATTTATTATTCAGGGAACATATTTTTTTGTTGAAACAGAGTCGCCTTTGGTAGAGTGCTGTGTCATCACACAGCTCACAGCAACCTCCAGCTCTTGGGCTTAGATGATTCTCTTGCCTCACCCTCTGAGTAGCTGGGACTACAGGTGCCTACCACAACACCCAGCTATTTTTTTGTTGCAGTTTGGCCGGGGCTGGGTTTGAACCTGCCACCCTGGTATAGGGGGCCAGCACCCTATCCACAGAGCCAGAGGCACTGCCCAGGAGCATACTATTTTAAGGGATGAAGGAAGGACTACTCCTAAGGGTACCTAAGCACTTCAGAAAACAAGTTTTATTTATTTATTTATGGGGGGTGGGGGTTGAGTCAGAATCTCACTGTCACCTGGGCTAGACTGCCATGGTGTCATACCTCATAGCAACTCAAACTCTTGTTTTCAAGGAATCCTCTTGCCTAAGCCTCCTGTGTAGCTATTAACTACAGGTACCAACCACAACACCTGGCTAGTTTTTTCATTTTTAGTAGAGATGGGGTCTTGCTCTTGCTTAGGCTGGTCTCAAACTCATGAGCTCAAGCAATCCACCCACCTTGGCCTCCCAGAGTGCTAGAATTACAGGCATGAGCACTGAGTCCAGCCTTTTTTTTTTTTTTAATGCCTGTGTCTTATCTCTCCAAGAGATTACAAAGTCGTTGATAATTTTTATGGCTACTTAAAGTTCTTGAAAAATTGAAAACAAAATTTAAAGGAACTCATTTACTTAGTTGCAACCTCTTGGTCTCAAGTGATCCTCTTGCCTTGGCCTCCCGAGCAGCTGGGACTATAGGTGCCCGCCACAACACCCAGCTAGTTTTTTTTGTTTTTGTTTTTTTCTTTTTGGCTAGGGCTGGGTTTGAACCCACCCTCTCCAGCATATGGGGCCAGTGCCCTACTCCTTTGAGCCACAGATGCTGCCCTTTTTTTCTGTTTTTAGTAGACGACGGGGTATCACTCTTGCTCAGGTTGGTTTCAAACTCCTGAGCTCAAGCAATCCACCCACCTCAGTCTCACAGAGTGCTAGGATTACATGCAGGATCCACCGCACCTGTCCCTTTTCATCTTTCTGTGACTACACATCCTGCTAGGGGCAAGATCAGTTCACTCCCTTTGAACTCATCAGTCAGGATGTGAGGATGGGCTGATGAGGCCTATTCTGACCACTATGGGCGCAGTGCTTACCTCACCCTTCAGAGCTCAACATCCCGGATGAAGGTGGCCTAATACACACCAAGGATAGGTGTATACAGTGTCTGCTACTAAACCCAAAGTCCTTATGGTTTCAGTGTGGGCCACCCTTCATTTGTTCCCATGGCCTCAGCTGCTCCTGGGCTGGCAGGCAGTCTTGCATAATAGTGAGGGTCTTCTGAATACATTCACTATTGAATTTCCTTAGCCTAGGATACTAGACATGGTGACAGAGCTTGTTTCCAAAAGAAACAATCAGGTATGGGATCCCCAAGGCCACAGGCTTGATAATTCATAGAAGGACTCAGAACTCATAACTCTGAGGTTCTTGGTTGTGGCTTACTATTAGTAAAAGGATACAGATTAGAAGTAGTAAGTGAAGAGGTACATAGGGTAAAATCCACAAAAACCAGGTGTGTTTCCCTGAGTCCCCTCCCAGTGGAGTCATAGGGGATGCACATAGTTCTTTCAGAAACAGTATGTGACAGTATACATGACACATGAAGTACTGGCAACCAGGAAGCTCACTTGAGCCTTAATGTCCAAAATGTATAGTGGTCATCAAGCCACCTTGGAGCATCTGTATGAGTGACCTCTGCTATCTCACACCAACCCCCCTGCCCCCGAGCAAAAACAGGCATTCACCATAAATCACATGTTTAGGATAAACTTATCTGGCACCCTGGTACAGTATGACCCAACGCTTCAGAGGCACAAAATACTGTTGTCAGCAGGATATTCCCAGAGAGAAGTTATCTCCCAGGGTAGAGCCCAAGGGCCAATCCTGACGACTGGCCTTCTTTTTAGAATTTTGCCCATCCAGGACATTGTGGCAGGCACCTGTAGTCCCAGGTACTTGGGAGGCTGAGGTAGGAGGATCACTTGAGCCCAAGAGTTTGAGGTTGCCATGAACGATGATGACACCATGGCACTCTACCCAAGCCAACAGAATAAAATTCTGTCTCAAAGAAAAAAAACAATCTTCAGTACTCTGCCAGGCTTGTTAAACAGTGAAAATTCTTTGGAGATGAGGACTTCTGAAGTGTTCTGGAGCCATTCCTGCCCCTTCAGTGGCTGCTAAATGCAGATTTTCACTGTTAACTATAGGTGCCACGCAGTTGCTTTTCAAGGCTACCTCAGATCTCAGAAGACTGGGATGGGATTAGGGCAAATTAAAATGCCACAAGTCTCTTGGGGCCAGAGTGTGGAGTGGGTGAACTGAGTACCCTCTAGCCAGGGCTTTGAGATGGGATCTAGGTAGCAGAAAAAGATATATGACACTCTCCTGTTACTGTCTAACAGGGTAGATCACAGCCCTGCGGGGCCAATGTAATGTCTCCACTCTTCTCCACACCTCCCTTTATCTCATCTTTTCCTCTTCATAGAAGACATACTCTTTGGCATAACCATATCCCAGAATATAACCCAAGTAACAGCTGGGTCAAATGCTGCCTTTCAAAGATCTCAGCTTTTACTGCACTACTTAATCCCACAGCCTTGATATGCTGTAGTTCTCCCAGGAAGTTGTCCTAATTCCTAAAGGTTTATAGTACCAAGGTCCCCTATGTTCTCACCTTGGCCTTCCCAATACCATAAGACTTAGCCTTAGGTAATGCAGGCATCAAACTCAAGCCCCTCAAATATTTCCAAACTATTCCATTTTCAGAGAAGAACCTCAATGATTTACGTGGCCTTTTTGGGAAGATATTGTAAGGGTGACAGACAGGAACAGCAATACCAGGACAAGTGAGGGCAAACAATAACCTCCTATAATTCTTTTTTCTCCAAAGTCCCTCTACACTGCTCTGCTTGTGAGGCCTCTCATCTCTTCCTCCTCTGCCCATGCAGTGCCCCACCCACTGGTCCTGCTCTGATCTTTGTCATGTCCTCTACCTGCCCCAAGAACTTACATTGTTTACCACTTTTTTTTCTGAGACAGAGCTTCATTATGTCACCCTCGGTAGAGTGCTGTGGTGTCACAGCTCACAGCAACCTCAAACTCTTGGTTTTAAGTGATTCTCCAGCCTAAGCCTCCCAAGTAGCTTGGACTACAGGTACCCACCACAATACCTGGCTATTTTTGTTGTTGTTGTAGTTGTCATTTCCTGTAGCAGGCCTGGGACAGGTTTGAACCTGCCAACCCCATTATATGTGGCCAGTGCCCTAACCACTGAGCTATGGGTGCTGAGCCAACCACATTTTTTTGAGACATAGTCTCACTCTGTCCCACTGGATAAAGCACCATAGTGTCATCATAGCTCACAGCAATCCCATACTCCTGGATTCAAGCGATCCTCCTTCCTCAGCCTCCTGAGTAGCTAGGACTACAGATGCCTGCTACAGCACCCAACTAGGTTTTTTTCTACTTTTAGGAGAGATGGTGTCTCAGTCTTGCTCAAGCTGGTCTTGAACTCCTGAGCTCAAGCAATCCTCCCAGTGTGCTGGGATTTGAGTGTCTTTTGAGTGTCTTCCAGGCCAATATGATCGGCCCCTTGAAAATAGTGTGGCCTCCCCACCTACAGTGCATCTTAGAAGAGTACAGGCGGAACTTACTAAATGCAGTATACAAATGTCTTCATACAATAACTAAGAAAATGCCATGAAGGCTATGTTAAGCAGTCTGATGAAAACATTTCAAATCGTATATGAAACCTGAACATTGTACCCCTTGATTACACTAATGTACGCAGCTATGATTTAATAATAACAAAAAAGAGAGAGAGGGAGAGAGGCTTAGGGAGGCAATGAGAAAACACACCCAAATGACACCTGACTCCATAGAGGGTCAGATTATTGTAAAAGACAAATTTATCTCTCAAGTGGCCCCAGACATTCAAAGAAAATTCCAGAAATTGGCTATAGTCCCAGACCATAACCTGGAGAATCTTCTTAAAACAGCCACTACGGTCTTTTGTAACTGAGCTCTGGAGAGAAAGGAATAGAAAAGAATGACAGCTCTAGTAATGGCACTCTGACAAACGAGCAACCCTCAGGGGCAGAGGGAAACCAGAGGAGCGAAAAACAAGTGCTTCCATTGTGGTCAGACTGGCCACTTCAGAGAAGACTGCCCCCAG
>CAUYON010006894.1:0-47740 GCA_963573935.1 Arctocebus calabarensis
TGAATTATATTTATAGATTTATGTATATTGAACCAGCCTTGAGACCCTGGGATAAAACCCACTTGGTCATGGGGTATAATTTGTCTGCTGTGTTGCTGGATTCTGTTTGTTAGGATCTTGTTGAATATTTTTGCATCAATATTCATTAGTGATATTGATCTATAATTTTCTTTTCTTGTTGGGTCTTTTCCTGGTTTGGGGATCAAGGTGATGTTTGTTTCATAGAATGTGTTGGTTAGTATTCCTTCTTTTTCAATATTTTAGAAAAGGTTGAGTAATATAGGTACTAGGTCCTCTTTAACAGTTTGGTAGCATTCTGATGTGAAGCCATCTGGTCCTGGGCTTTTCTTTTTAGGGAGATTTTGTATAGTTGGTGCTATTTCAGAACTTGATATAGGTCTGTTCAATATTTCCACTTCATTCTGGCTAAGTCTAGGGAGGTGGTGTGCTTCCAAGTATTGATCTATTTCCTTCAGATCTTTGTATTTCTGAGAATAAAGTTTCTTGTAATAATTCATTAAGGACTTTTTGAATTTCTGAGGAGTCTGTTGTTATTTCATCTTTACCATTTCTGATTGATGAAATTAGAGATTTTACTCTTTTTTTCCTGATTAGGTTAGCCAATGGTTTATCTATCTTATTTACCTTTTCAAAAAAACCAACTTTTTGATTTATTGATCTGTTGTATAATCCTTTTGTTTTCAATTTCATTTAATTCTGCTCTAATTTTGGTTATTTTTTTCTTCTACTGGGTTTGGGGTTGGAATGTTCTTCATTTTCCTATTGCTTAATATGTCCAATTAAGTTGCTAACTCCCTCTCTTTCCATTTTCTTGAGGAATGCTTGCAGTGCTATAAATTTCCCTGTTAGGACTGCCTTTGTAGTATCCCAGAGGTTCTGATAATTTGAGTTTTCATTGTCAGTTTGGTAATTTGCTACTTAATCTCGTCTGTTATCTCAACTATTATTCAGCATAAGGTTATTTAGTTTCCATGGTTTTATATAAGTGTTCAGATTCCTGTTGTTATTGAGTTCAACTTTTATTCCATGGTGGTTGGAGAAGATGGAAGGAATAATTTCTATTCTGTTAAATTTGCTGAGGTTAGACTTTTGACCTAAGATGTGATCAATTTTGGAGGATGTTCCATGGTCTGATGTGAAGAATGTTTATTCAGTTTTTTTTTAGGATGAAATGTTCTGTAGATGTCTGTAAAATCTAATTGTTGAATGGTTAAGTTTAAGTCTAAAATTTCTTTACTTAGCTTCTTTTTGGAGGATCTATCCAACACTGCCAAAGGAGTGTTAAAATCTCCAACTATTGTGGTGCTGGAGGAAATCAACTTGCTCATGTCTGTTAGAGTCTCTCTTATAAATTGAAGGGCATTCTGGTTGGGTGCACAAATGTTAATAATTGAAATCCCATCATGTTGAGTGTTACCCTTAACAAATCTGAAGTGACCATCCTTATCTTTCCTTACTTTTGTTGTTCTAAAGCCTATTGTATCTGTGAATATAATTGCAACATCTGCTTTTTTCTGTTTTCCATTTGCCTGAAATATAGATGGCCACCCCTTCATGCTGAGACTATATTTATCTTTTAAGATCAGATGAGATTCTTATATGCAGCAGATATCTGGCTTGAGTTTTTGTATCTAGTCAGCCAACCTGTGCCTCTTTAGAGGAAAATTTAAGCCATTCACATTAATTGTAAATATCAATAAGCCTAGTAGAATTTTGGGTATTGCATTTTTCAAAGGTCTAGTGGACATTTGTAATCGTTTCACCACTGTGGAAGTTGGAATTTGATCAAAAATTTCGAGTGAGTTTACTTTTGTGGTGGAGGGTTGCACTGGTCATTATGGAGGTCTAAGAATATCCTGGATAGCTGGTTGAGTTATGGCAAATTTCTTCAATATGTGAATGTCATTAAAGTATTTAATTTCTCTATCATAAATGAAACTCAGTTTAGCTGGATACAGGATCCTAGGTTGAAAGTTATTTTGTTTTAGGAGATTAAAAGTCGATGACCACCCTCTTCTAGCTTGAAAGGTTTCAGCAGAGAGATCTGCAGTCATTCTGATATTCTTCCCCTTGTTGGTTATTTTTTTCTTACATTTGGGTGCTTGTAGAATTTTCTCCTTCATTTTAACTTTGGCGAAGTTAATTGTCTTATGCTTAGGAGAAGTCTTATTTGGGTTGAGTTGTGCTGGAGTTCTGAAACTGTCTGCTATCTGAATTTCAGAATCTCTTGGCATGTCTGGGAAGTTCTCCTTCATTATCTCCTGAAGAAGAGCCTCTGTGCCTTTCAAAGGCATCTTGTTGCCTTCAGGAATACCTATAAGGCAAATATTAGTTTTCTTCGAATTATCCCAGAGCTATCTGAAAGAGTGATCTATTTTTGCTCTCCACTTCTCTTCTGCTTTGAGCATTTGTGTGCATTTAAAAGCTTTGTCTTCAATGTCAGAAATCCTTTCTTCTGCCTGCTGTTTTCTGTTACTGAGGGATTCTACTATATTTCTCATATCTTGGAGGGCTGCAAATTCTTGTCTCAATGTGTCAAAATCTATTGGTGATTTTGTCTTTGAATTCATTGAATTCATGAGACAACTTTTGAAATGCTCCTTGAATTTCTAATTCCAATTTTAACTCCATTATATTAATCTTATTTGCAATCCAAATTCTGAATTTGATTTCTGACATCTCAGCCATCTGTTTATAAATGAGATCTTCAGTTGTGTCTGCCATATTGATCCTTTGGGGAGGTTGATCTATTCTGGCTATTCATGTTAACAGAGTTCTTCTGCTGATTCTGCCCCATGATTATTTCACATCATTTAGCTATAAGAGCAGATAAAGTGATGTTGGGGTTTTAGGAGTAGTGATTAAGCAGCCCTTTGCTGAAGAGCTGGGACTGGTGTCTGTACCTTTTTCCCTAGAGCTTTGCCAAGGACTCATACAGTGCTATGGCATGAGAAACTGGGGACCTGCTTGGTGTGGTGGGGCTAAATGGCTCTGTCTTGTTTTCAGCTGGTCTCTGTCCTACCTTAGTGGGTCAGTTACTCTAGATAGAAGTTTCAGCTGTGGAGAAATACCAGCAATTAAGTCACCCTGCCCCCACCATGGGCAACAACTGGAAAAGGGAAATTAAACCTTCCCACAACCACACACCCAGGGTATCACTTTGGATAGTCCTTGGGTGATTGGCTCAGTTCAAGACGTTCAAATCAGTTGTCCCAGTCAGCACTGATCTCTGGTGGGAGAGTTCAAAAGGTCTCTGGCAACTAGATAGCAGGGGTCTTCTGGCAGCTCAAGTATGACTCATTCTGGTGCTCCATGAGGTCAGAAGGACCCTCCCGACAAATGAATTAGTCTGAAAAGGTTGATGCCTCCTTCCCCACCTTGCACCTCTGTCACACCCAGTCACTGGTAACACCACAGGGCTGTGACCCAGTTCGCTCCTATAAGCAGATGCTCCAGAGGTTTGTACCTGCCTGAGTCACAGGGAGATTTGAGTCTCCTCAGCCAGGCCACCATTCTCTGCCACCCTCTGTCACTATTCAGAAGGGGGAGGTGAGGCCTGACAACCTTGGGTGCTTAATGGAGGCTGGGGTGGTTCACTCAGTTCCAGCCCCACCCCTGATTGATGTTGCTGACAGAACTGAACAACTTCACAGAATTTGTTTCTGTCCTGGCTATATTCCCCTGTGGATCAGATGCTGTTTGAGTTCACAGAAACTGCGACTCATCCCCAATTTGTACCGCTTCCTGGAGCTGGCATGTCTGTCTTAACTATAGTCTGTGTTGGGGTGGGCACAGTTAGAGCTTACATTGCTTTTGGTTTCTGCCTCTTCCCACCTGCCTTTGTCTCAGCTATGATCCCCTGAGGGCCAGATGTGTCTTAGGCTCACAAAAGCAGTCCTGGCTCAGGCCCCCCGGCAGTATGCCATCTCTGTGCCACCCAGGCAGGTACCACCCCAGGCATACCCTTCACTCATGGGGCCTGTGTTTTTGTCCCAGATCTGTACCAACTGTGGCTGCCACCAGTGAAGATGTCTGGCTTCCTCTGGTTGCCCAGAGAGACAGGGAGTGTTTCTCCAAAATCCCCAGGGGTGTGAGCCCTATTGTTCCTGCTGCTGTGGCACACTGGTGCTGTGTGCCGTGGGGCACCACCTCTCCTTCTCCTGTATGGTTCCCTCTTAGTTGACTGTCTTCTCCTTACTCCCGTGCTACAGAATCAGCACAGACAAGCAACTGCCAATGCCCTGTCCACACCTCTTGATAAAATGCCAAGAATCTGGACTCCATGGGGAACAGGCTTCCAGACCTCAGGGTGAGAGTGGAGGGGAGTGGTGGGAGTTCAGAATTATAGTTAGAGAATATATACAGTTTTATACAGTGTTATGCCTGGTGGGAGAGTGCCATGGCATATTTGTAAGTCCTCTGTAGAGAAGGAGTTCCAGTTTTTAGAGAGTCTCTCCTGTGGGATAAAATAGGAGGGGATCTGAACTCTCCTCGCTTGTTTGTATAGAGTATACTGTGAGTTGTTCTCATGGAGGAGAGGAGTCCTATCCACTTGGAGATGGATTTTGTTCCTATTGTTGCATTGTAGCTCATCTCAAAGGGTTAATGTGTGTTCTTTAGCCTTCTCTCTGGGCTCAACTCCAAACCATTGGCTTACTTGCTAAACTTCTGTCCTTTAACTCTCCTTCTGGATGGGAGCCTCTGTGGAAAGCTGGCTCCAGTCAGCCATCTTGCCTCTGCCCCTTCTCTGAGGTGCATTATTAACCTTCTTTGATGCAAGTGGTCCAATTTAAGAGTAGATGACAAACCCTGATTCTCTTGTCATACAGGTGTACCATAAGGAAATACATTATTCTAATATATCATTTTATATTAATTTAAAACTTACATGTCTGATCCATTTTGCTTGTAGTAAAATAATTTTTCTCCAAGCAGAAAGAATGTAAAAGCATTAGGGTGAAAGGTAGACTGGAGGAAAGAACAGTACGTCCATCCCAAGAAAATGTTACATGTAAAGAAGTAGGTTTTAGATGTAAGTAGGCTGTCCTAAAACTGAATTTTACTTATGGCTTAAATGTGATTCCCACCTTCAGAAAATTCATCTTTTCAAAGACTTTTAATCTCTTAGCCTAGTATCATGGAAGTTTACCAACTAGAATGACTTGTGTGTTTCCTTCACAATTAAAAGTTGAACTCAGTATTAAAAGTTGAACTCAGAACTCCGCATAGGCGGACTCTTCATGGACTGTCCACTGAAGCCCTGGAGGCATCCCTGGCTGGGATTTATAATGGAATGCAAGGTATTTTACTCTTCACTCTCCAGAGGGAGTGTTAAAATCTTACAGAGTACCATCTCCAAATCCTCTCAGGTACTATGGAGTCATGAAAGCTACTCAATAAGTCGATGATTTATTGAGAAAGGAGAAATGAGTATTATAATTCAGGGCACTGAAATCACTGAAAACTGAAATTTTCAGTTTTCCTTATCAACTTCTATTACTTTTATCCTGCCCAAATGAGTTTTCAAACAGTTGGCTTATGTAAGGGCAGTGGGAAAGGTTTGAGTGGTTTCCTTCCTCCCTTCTTTCTTTTTTTTCACAGAAAACGTTACGTGGTTCAATGCTGAAATGTAAGCATTCATCCTGGCTTCTGCCGTCTCTAGGCTCACGATGGCCATAGCCTCCTAATTTATTCCCTTTTATTCCTTCTTGCCCATTGCTGCCTGTCTTGTACATGGTAGAAGAATTGGGAAGATAAAGTCATCCCTCTACTTTGTAAGCCCTGTCATGGCCCTTATGGTAGCACTGAAGTCCCACACAATATTTAGAAGGTTCCTTTGGAAAAAACGTTCTCTCCCCTGTCCTTTTAGTTTCCTTTTGTGACTTTCAACCGGACTGTGTTTGGGGACTTATGTGAGACAGTCTGCAACATGGACAACTCAGTCTCCCCCACAAGCAGCATCAGCCACTGCCTGTTCTCTGACTGTGGTTGAGTGTAACCGTCTCCATCTCGGGTGCCCGGTTGCAGAAATGCCACACTCTCAGGGAGTGTCTCATGCTATATCCACATTTGTGTCTCAAAAATACTTGATGAAGGGAGGTCAGCACAGGCAAGGGGGTTGATTTGTTTATTATTCTTCTACTCAGAGGTTGAGTCTGTTTTATTGGCACCGTGTATTGGGACAAAAAAGGTTCTTCAGAGTTAAGCGAAGAGTGAAAATGTGACACTTTATTTCCATTCATGCCAAGAAGGTGTTTGCTTATTTCACTTACAAGAAACACAGTCGACAGTGTCCTTTCTGATTCATCCATGCAAATTTCAACTTATTTGACTTCTGGGTGTTGCTGGAAGAGTTTTATCTGTTATATGTACATGGACTTTATGTTTCTTGATTTTTGTGTATCTCAAAAGTTTCATAGTGACCTACATATAGCAAGAAGCAGCCTGAAGTGGGCTCCAGGGAAGAAGTGGATTGTGGTCTTTTAAGTGTATGCTTGGGGTTGGGCAAGCAATACAGCCTCCAGTGGTGCAGACGGACAAATAAGCAAGCAAGCAAGAAAAGAAATCCCCTGTCCTGTTTCCCCAGCAGAGTTACTCACTGAATTCATCCAATGGATTCCGGGTGTGGAATACATGGCATTGTGCATATGAAGGGATTAGAACTATCTTTGTTAACCCGTGTGCTGTTTTTGGCAGGCCCGCAAGTATATCATGGACTCTCTGGGAGAAAAATATGCAGAAGGTGTCATCTTGGATTTGGAAAAGACGTGGGAGGAATCTGATCCACGCACCCCACTTATCTGTCTCCTGTCCATGGGCTCAGACCCCACTGATTCCATCATCGCTTTGGGGAAGAGATTAAAAATAGAGACCCATTACGTGTCCATGGGCCAGGGCCAGGAGGTCCACGCTCGGAAGCTCTTACAGCAAATGATGGCAAATGTAAGGCAAATGTCTGCACTGTGCTGTTAATATGATATTATGGGAGAGCAGTCCAGAGAAAAGGAATTATGAATCCCTGGGCATTTAGGTGTATGTGCTGCACGCCATTTACCAAACAGGAAAAGGGATGTGGTCTTTTAGAAAATTTTCGTGGAGAAACAGATACAAATTTAAAACTTTTTATGCTGAACCTTGACCTATATGGAAAACTTATCCAGCAAGGACATCTTATTTCTCAACCAATTTGTATAATATAGATATTACTGTAAAACCAAAACTATGTTAAGAAGATATTTGTTAATTTCAAATTTAAAATAAATAATGGTATAACTAATAATCATAGTTTCAAGCAGGTAAATTTTTGACAATTTAAATAGATCACTTCTAACCTTCATTTTATCCATGTTTCCTGTTAAGTAGTTTAATTTCCAGTAAAGTAAAAATTTTCATTATTATTAGCATGATCATAACTTTAAAAAGTTGTTTTAAATAATTTCTGTAAAAATGCTTATATTAAAAGTTTGGATGCAATATGGCAGAATGAACCATCTATCTAAGAAAAATTGAAGATCTCTCAGTGAGATGAAAACAGAACATTGAATGAATACAGACAATCCCAATGAAAGAACATGGCTAAAAGATTCTTAAGTTTTCAGCTAAGAAATTTAGATCAGGATTCACCTCTAGCTAGATAAAGGAAAACAACCAAAGCCCTCTTGTTGTTCTTATGTTTTATATTTAATTTCTTCTTTGGCTTAAATTATAGACAGCATCAGTTGAAATTTTTTAAAAGGCAAAAACCTAGAGAATTTATTAAGCAGTACTGTATAATTTCTAAAGAAAATATAAGGGAATATTTGAACTCCTTGGATGACAGTTTTATATGTAATTCTATTAGCATTTTAGATCTGGTGCTTGGTTTGCTTTTTTGGAATGGGAAATAACTCAAGCTACCCTAGTCAGTGATCCAAAGCAAGTTACAGTAAAATACCTCAAGATTGTAATCTGGACATTATAAATGATTTCAGCAAAAATCTTCTATAGATTAGATATTGCGGAAATTTTTGTTGCTTGACCCCAAATTTCGCTTGGTCGGCTTTACACAAAGAATCTTCTCATAGAATAGTATATGCAAAATACATGGCTTATTATTCTCTAAGGCTCTTGCCCTTAGAGAGGTCAGAGTTTCAGGAAGGGTTCTTCCACATTCTAAAGGAGGTATGCCTGGCTGCCAGGATTTTGAAAACTAGTGGGAAAAGGGAGGTAGCAGGTCTTACCCTTCAGCAGGCAGGTTGTTCCACCCACTTTCAGTGTGGTACCCAGTCCCTTAATGTACCGAGAGTCTCCAGTCCAGACCCTGCCTATTTTGTCTTCTAAAGAAAATCAATTTCTTTTTTTATTAGTGGAGGCGAGAGCATATTGGGGGTAGACGTCCAATTTTCCTCTTGTAGCCAATCTTTCTCCTCTACTTCCAGGAATACCTTGTGCCACCATTTCTTGAGAATTTTGGGAGTCACATGATATTATTCAGGTTGTATCTCAGCTTTTGCTAAGAGCCAGTTTAGGATTCAACTTCTTGAGTCAATTTTAAATGCTGTCAATTTTGTCTCCACCCTCACTGTCTTTCTCCATAAGAGTTCATTGACCTCCTTCCCCCCTAAAGATCCTTCATTGAAGATTGAATGGAATTTTAGGGAGGGGGATGAGTTAAAAGTATGTTTTCAATCAACTTATTTTTATCTTGAGGTGCTTTTAAAAAATGTTTTGCTTTGGTTATTTTCATGGCAGCTACCATGTAGTATTCTTACAATTGGTGTGCTTGTCTACTGTGGGAAAAATGCCCAGACCAGGAAAAAAATTGAGCTTATCTCAATTAAACATTAGTGTATCCTTTGATTTGGCCTAGATTAATTTAAAGAAATTTAATTAATTCTAAAGAATGTAGTAATTCTTAATTTCTAAGAATGTAGAAATTCTTAATTTCTAAAGAATGTAGTAATTTCAATTTCTGGGTAAAATATAAAACCAGCTAATTTCCATTTACTGTTGTTGACTTAGGGAGGGTGGGTGCTTCTGCAGAACTGTCATCTGGGACTTGACTTCATGGACGAGCTAATGGACATCATTACAGAAAGTGAGACTGTGCATGACCTGTTCCGCCTTTGGATGACCACAGAGGTTCACAGGCAGTTTCCCATCACACTCCTTCAGATGTCCATTAAATTTGCCAATGAGCCTCCACAGGGCCTCCGGGCAGGGCTGACAAGAACATATGGTGGTGAGTCTACAGGAGTTTTTCATACTTAAATCATTTTCTTTAAAGAGATCATAAAAAGCAGAATTAGCTAGGAGACAGTTACAGCAAGAAGTACTATGATTCAACCTGATGGGGGGTGGTGGTGGTGGTGGCCCCCTTTGGTCTTATTCCTGGTGGAATATGCCCTGGTAGGGTGCGGGAGTCAGAGTTCAGATTCCCTACCTTCTATTTTTCTATTTTCCCTAAATATTGCTCTGCTTAAGCCTATGCTGTTCTCTGGCTAGACATCTACCTTTAGATGTTGATATAACAACTGAACACTTTTGTCATTTACAATCTTTATGCTCCATACTTAATGTGGCGCAGGAGCCTCTCCTAAGAGCAGAGTCTAAATTAAAATGATGGTCTATCTGCCTTCTTATCATTAGGGCCATTGGTTAGAACGTGAATGAAGTTAAAACTCAAATAGCAGCAAAAACAAACAAAAATGGCTTTGCAGTCTTGACTGACACTGAGATTGTTCTCTCTGTTTTTGCTTCTCCTATGTTGTAGCTTTGTGTCTGGGACTTGTGGTCAGGGAAAGAGTGGGAAGGTTGGAGTCAGGAATCCTGATTATGAGCCTTCCTAGTGACACAACCTTTGTTCTCCTGGGTTCTAGTCACACAAATAACCCGAGTTTCTTCTTAACTAAAATAGTTTGTTTAGTAATATGGTAATAATAAATATAATTATTGTATTTCTATCTGAAAAAATCTGAAGACAATTTGGGGAGAGCTGCTAACAAGGTTCAAATTCCTGCCAATCTATAAGATAGCGAAGGGATAAAATAGACATGGAAGGATAATGACAGTAAAACATAAATCACATAATATATAATTATATATATAACATAATATATAAATATAAAATAATGATTATTTGGAGCATGTATTCAGATTGTAATGGGCTCCTCTATATATGCCATTTTAATTAATATTAAATTAGTTAAAAATATATGTCCCAAATAATACTATAATAGTAATTATTATTATTAGTAGTTTATAGTATCTATTTTAACTGCCATTATCTTTCCATCCAGTTTCATTCCCACATTATCTTGCTAGATTGGCAAGAACTTGTTAGAAAACTCCTTTCCCACCCCAAATCCCTTTGAAGAATTTTGAGAGAGAAATGACCTCTAGATGTACAAAAGTTAAATTATAATTCTCATATGAATATAATAAAAATAAGTGAAGTTTAATATTAGGAATTTACAAAAGATATTACTTATAAAATTATTATAAAATAAATGCATTTGAGAGATGATGCATTTTTAACCTGCTGACTACAACAGGTGTGAGCCAAGACCTGCTGGACGTGAACTCTGGGGCCCAGTGGAAGCCCATGCTCTACGCTGTGGCCTTCCTGCACTCCACTGTCCAGGAGAGGCGCAAGTTTGGCCCCCTGGGTTGGAATATCCCCTATGAATTTAATCAAGCGGACTTTAATGCCACAGTGCAGTTCATCCAAAACCACCTGGATGACATGGATATCAAGAAGGTACCTCTGTGCACTCCTCCTGCCCCCGTGGTGTGGGCGTGGGCTGTTGAGCTTCACTTAGGGAGCTAACTCCCTAAGGGTGAGGATTTGCTATGCTTGCAAAGTCATGTTCAAGTCTTAGCAATTGGGGGCATATCTACCTCCTGACTTTAGGAAGGAAAAAGGGAAAAATTTGATTATCCTTTTATTTCTCAAAGGAGAGGTCACATTTCAAATATGACAACAACAACAACAACAATAAAACCTGTTGAGGGGGTATGAGTGGAGAAATTTGTTTTTTAAAATATTACAAATTAAAAACGAGAGCTTAGATTATGTTTGAAGATGTGTTTTTTCAAAAACTACCTCAATATTATCAAAAAGTGAACTTTTTTCTCTTACTATTGAAGTGTGACAACATGAATGCATGAAGAGAGTCTGTCTCCAGTCTTGGACATGAGCTTTGCGTAACTCTTCCTGTTTGCCTGTTTAATTGTCCTTCTACTCTTTCTCTTCACATTCCTGATGAAGAAGGACTGACTAAATGATGGACAAACTTGAATGTTACTTGGCAGGGAGAATAACTAGGAGAGAGTGATCAGTTCTCCATAATTACTCCATGATTTTTCCCAGGGCGTCTCCTGGACCACTGTTCGCTACATGATAGGAGAGATTCAATATGGAGGTAGGGTCACGGATGACTATGATAAGAGACTGCTGAACACATTTGCTAAGGTTTGGTTTGGTGAAAATATGATGGGACCAGATTTCAATTTTTACCAAGGATACAATATTCCAAAATGCAGCACAGTGGACAACTACCTTCAATATATCCAGGTGTGTCAACTTCAGAATTTTATGCATAGAGCAAATATCTGTAGTCATTGGCCTTTTTGATATTTATTTACACTTCATATGCTGTTTTAAAATTATTAATGCTAAAGCTTCTGCTATAGACTCTGTCTTCATATTTTTATATTCACTGGATGATTTAAATACTTATATTTATTCTGAGTGTACTTTGTGTGAATTCTTTCTCTATCCTCCTCCTCTTTTAATGCTTTAGGAAGCAATTTTCTTTGGGGAGATGACAGATGAGGCAGATTTAGAACCAGGAGACCCACTGCGGCCATCACAGCCTCTGCCTGGCTGTGAGAACCAAAAATGTCTCCTGACATTGCTCAGTCTGCACTGAAGGGCAAGACTGTCCCTGGTTGAGAAACATTGCTCTACGAAGGGAATAAGGTAGATTTTGACAGGAAATTTGGGAATAGGTAGAGAAAAGAAATCTGATTTTCAGGGTGACTGTATTTTCTGTCTCTATCCCTTGAATTCATTAGAACATTATTTAGCAGTGTCCTTGGTCTCTACCTACAATTTATCTCAGAGTAAACAAACTAAAGCACAAGGGCCCCAAAAGGCTAAATTTATCAGTATATTTATGTTTTTTTTTGATATATAAATGTAATGAGTTTATCATATATTACTACCTCTACATTTTTATTAATTTAAATAAATAAATTTATTTGTTTTGCTGTACTGCACATGTCTTTAAATCATCATCAGTGAATAGGAAATGTGCCTATGAAAGTATAAATTTAGGGGTGCCAGAGCATGTATTTTTGTATACTCCTCATTTCATAGTGCATTTGCGGTAACTCATAAAAAGGCATAAATAAAGGAGGAGAAAGGAGGGAAAATATGAATATGACAATAATTCAGTACAAGACTCATACATGTCAAAGTATAGGTCAATTTGCCTTTATTTAAATGCTTTGGGAGGTTTGGCCTGCTTGATGAGCATCTGGCTATCTCTCATGCTCCTTCTCTCTGTTTTTCTCTTTGATTGTGTTGCTCACTCAATATTTCTCTCTTTCTAGTTTCCATCTTTTTCATTGGGAGAAGTACAACTCCCGCCTGCAGCCTTATTTGGGCCATGATTACTAAAACCGTCATTTCCTGGCATCTTATAAACATAATAACCATTAGTTATACAACATTTATTTAAACAACTGGTTTGAATTAGATTAGTCTATCAGAAAACAAAATACCAATCCTTTTCTGCTCCACATGTCATAAAACAAGACAGTATTTCTTTGATTCAAATTTGCTTGAGGTGTAAACTTTAAAGAATCATGAGCCTGTTTTTATGTTTCTTAATGTTAATTTCTTTTCCAAGGCACCTTTTGATTCTTTTCTACAGGAATTGTTGAAGTTTGTAGTCTGCACAAGTAAGACATATTCTAATAAAAGCACTTTTATTTCCTAAGACAGTATAATTTAACATGTGCTTATCTGGGGTGTTTGTTGTTCAGAGCTTGCCTGCCTATGACAGCCCCGAGGTGTTTGGGCTGCACCCTAATGCTGACATCACCTACCAGAGCAAGCTGGCCAAGGATGTGCTGGACGCCATTCTTGGCATCCAGCCCAAGGACAGCTCTGGAGTAGGGGCTGAGACCCGGGAGGCTGTGGTGGCGCGACTGGCTGATGATATGCTGGAGAAGTTGCCCCCGGACTATAGCCCCTTTGAAGTAAGTTGGTAAAATCCTGACAGTGTCTGTCTGTTTAGAGGTGTGAGGATGAAAAGAGGAAGGAAAAATTAATCTTTCTGAAATTAAAAAACAATTCATTTACAAAACTAGCTTCTTAAGAAACCAGAAAAAATTTTTGAATCTATGGATGTGTTTTGAAATATAAACAAATGTCTGAATACAGTAACTAAGAAAATCCCATGAAGGCTACTATGTTAATCAGTTCGATGAAAATATTTCAAATTGTATATAAAACCAGCACTTTGTACCCTATGATCACATTAATGTATACAGGCATGATTTAATAAAAAAAAAAAAAAAAAGAAACCTGTTAAGAATGTTAGTATTTATTTGCTAAAAGTAAAGTAGCTAAACTGTTTTTATTTCACCTTGAACAGCTTATTTCTCTGTTTCTCCCTTTTTCTGGGAGTGTTTTTCCTTGCCAAGAATGGGGTCTTGGGTCTCCATTTGCCTGCATTTATTATTAATTTATAATTATACACTGAGGTGTTAGGATTGCTTTTCTAGAACTTCCCCGAGTTACTTTATATTGTCATTTCTTCAAAGGAAAGCCCTATATTTTTAGACTAATAAGTCTGACTATTAAAGAATTCATATTGTGCAGTTTAGTGGACACCTTAAAATTCAGACTTTCTTAATTTCAAGGGGTCTGTATTTATATCATTACCTCTCTGAAGCTTCTTCATCTCGTTAGTTTTGAAAATTGGTATATTTTAGTGTATAAGTAGCTTCTAAGAAAATTTATGATTATTAAAGTTAAGTTTTTAGACATTTTAATATTACAAAAAGATTTATTATAGCATTAAAAAAATCTTTGATGAAACAAAAAGTAAATGGCTTACTTCCTATGTTGTCTTAAGAGATGACTGGACAATTTCTTGGCACTTTTGGCACAGAGTCACCATGTTTCTTTGTACATTGTCCCTTTTCCACTTAGTTTTCAAATGGAATCCTGTAGAATTTGGTTTTTTTTTTTCACTCTATTGTTTTCTGCTTAGGAGGCAATGTTACTTTGTAGGTATTCCTACTTTGGCTACTGGTAGTACAGTCAATTTCTAGGACCTGTCATCAAGGGAATAATTTTCCTGAAAGAATTTTTGCAAAAATAATACTTCATTTTATACAGAATCAGAAAAAAACTTGAATAGCCAATATATTACTTAGAAATAAAAACAAATCAGGAGGCATCATGTTACCAGACTTTAGGTTATACTACAAATCTATAGTGATTAAAACAGCAAGGTACTGGCACAAAAATAGAGATATAGATATATGGATGAGAATGGAGAATCTAGAGATGATTCTCTAGAATCCCAGCCACATATTGTCATTTGATCTTTGATAAGCCTATCAAAAACGTTCACTGGGGGAGAGATTCCCTATTTAACAAATGGTGCTATGTGAACTGGCTGGCGACCTGTAGAAGACTGAAAGTGGACCCACACCTTTCACCACCAACAAAAATTGATTCTTATTGGAGAAAAGGTTTAAATGTAAGACATGAAACTATAAAAACTAGAAGAGAGTGCAGAGAAAACGCTTGAAGATACTGGCTTGGGAAGATATTTTATGTGGAGGACCCCCGTGGCAACTGAAGCAATACCAAAAGTACATTAATATGATCTGATCAAGCTAAAAAGCTTCTGCACAGCTAAGGGCACTTCAAGTAAAGCAAACAGACAGCCGTCAGAATGGGAGAAAATTTTTGTAGGTGATGCTTCCGATAAAGGTCTGATAACTAGAATCTACAGAGAACTCAAATTAATTAATAAGAAAAGAACAGACAACCCCATTTCTTTGTGGGCAAAAGATTTGAACAGAAACTTCTGTTAATGCAGAACACAAATGATTTCACACAGTAAATGAGAAAATCGCACGAATGTTATGTCGAACAGGTGGATGAAAATATCTCTGATTTTATATGAAGCCCGCACACTGTACTCCATGATTGAACTAATGGACACAGCTATGATTCAATTAAAAAAAAAAAAAAGATGACAGGTGGATGGTCCACAAACACATGAAAAGTGTTCATCATCTTTAACCTTCAGAGAAATGCAAATCAAAACCACTGTGACATGGTTGTGAAACTCCAGTAAGATTAGCCCACATCATAAAATACCAAAACTCCAGCTGTTGACATGGGATGTGGAGAGAAGGGAACACCACACCTCCACACTGCTGGTGGGATTGCAAACTAATACAGCCTTTTTGGAAAGCATGGAGAATTCTCAAGAAACTAAAAGTTGATCTACCATTTGATCCTGCAGTTCGATTACTAGATGAACAAAAATCATTTTACAACGAAGACATTTGAACCACAATGTTTATTGCAGCCCAATTCATAATTGCCAAGTTGTGGAAGCAGCCCAAATGCCTTTCAACCCATGAATGGATTGACAAATTGGTGTGTGTGTGTGTGTGTATACACACATACACATATATATTTATTTATTTATATATTCCATGGAATATTATGCAGCAGTAAAAGAGGAAGACTTTACATCTTTTATGTTTACCTGGATGGAGCCAGAACATATTCTTTTTAGTAAAGTATCTCAAGAATGGAAAAAAAGCATCCAATATACTAAGAACTATTATGAAACCAATATATAAACACTTACACATTCATATGAATGATAAAACACTAATATAGTCCACAAAGAAGGAGAGGAGAGGAGGGAGGGGGGAGGGCAAGTGAAGGGAGGGTATTTGGTGGGATCTCACCTAATGTGCACAATGCAAGGGTACATTTCAGAACAACTAAGAGTATATTATAAATGTCTTACCACAAAAAATATGTTAAGTGCTGTGATGATTATGTTAATCAGTTTGATTCAAGCATTCTACATTGTGTATCAAATTAGCACATTGTACCCCATAAATGTATAAAGTTATGATTTAATGAAAATTAAGTTAAAAAAAATGAAGAAAAAAAGAATCTCTGATCACTAGCTTCGAGAAAATCAATACTGTTACCAGCTTTTATAAACACTTCATTATAGGATCAGGAAAGAGGTCATTTGCCTCTAACAGAGGTTTAAATATTTATGAAGCAATAAAAATCTCTAAGAAAATGGAATGAAGGTTACTTAAATAAACATGGAGAGTTGTGGGATTTAGAGGAGTCTTCGTCTTTTTGCTGAATTTGTCAGTGTAACCTTGGGATAAAACAACTCAGTCTACTATAGTATCTGATTCAAAGAGGATGCTCAACAAAAACTTGGTGGATGATGATGGCTGACAGGATGGACTGGTGGATGTGTGGTTGGATGGATGCTTTCATGGAAAAAACAGAAAGCTTTTAAAATAGAGGTCTAGTGTTTTGAGACAATCAATAGAATGGTTGTGTGTGTCCACGTCTGCTTGTGTGTGTCTGGGTGCAGCAGTGAGTGAATATTTCCCAGTGAACGCATTTGCTTTATGGAAGACTGCATGGGTGTGGTCTGCGTTTTACATTTTTCTGCTGTCTGTTCTTTTCTATGTGGCATGAAAATTTGGTCTGGCCATCTAACAGCTGCTTTCTTTCTTCTTTCTTCCTGTCATAGAATGGAAAGAGTTATTATTTATGGAATTGTAAGAATGTGGGCCTCCTCACCTCCATAAAATCCTTAGTAGCTATCTAATTTTAATGTGTGCCTTGAATGTCTTCATGGCAGGTAAAAGACAGGCTGCAGAAGATGGGGCCTTTCCAGCCTATGAACATTTTCCTCAGGCAAGAAATAGACAGAATGCAGAGAGTACTCAGCCTTGTCCGAGGCACCCTGACCGAGCTAAAACTAGCGATTGATGGCACCGTTATCATGAGTGAAAATCTACGAGAAGCATTGGATTGCATGTTTGATGCCAGGATTCCTGCTTGGTGGAAAAAAGTATGTATAAGCTTGCTTTTATCCTACCTAATCACTTATTGTTGTGATAGTTGTAATTGGCAAGTGGAAAGCAAATTAGGATAATTTACTCAAAATGGTTCTTTAGCTTAGGGACTAAGCTCCTTATAGCCCTGAACTTTTAAACTGTAAGTAGGAAATTATATAGCATATCCTACTTATCAGGTATACTGCTGGTAAATTTACATGTTATCACTTCATTGAAATTTTGCATTTTATTGCCCTGATTTTACAGATAAGGAATGTGAGCTGGGAGAAGTTAAATCTTTTACCAGGTCCCATGTCTAAAAAGTTCAAGAATCAGAATTTAAACCCACGCTCTTTGGCTCCCAAGCCCGTGTTGTTAGTTTAATAGAAGGAAATGTGTCCAGACACATATATACATCAAAAGTCATACCACAAAGAAGTGTATGTCTTAACACAATAACTAAGAAAAAGAGGTGAAGGCTATGTTAACCAGTTTGATGAAAGTATTTCAAATTGAATATAAAATCAGCACATTGTACCCTGTAATTGCATTAATGTACACAGCTATGATTTAATAAAAAAAAGAAAAATGTGGCCCTGTTGTGTCTAGAAATATAGTGTGCAGTATGCATATCTCAAAGGAATAAGATAGTATTTAAAAGCATCCATGCTGATTACCTGTTGGTAATTGCGCTAAAGACATAGTTTTAAGGAATAATTTTTTACTTGGAAAAATAAAAAGAGTTTCTGAGTGTCTTTATAAAGTAGAAAAATAAATGTATTTTAGAAGAGATCACTTGATGTAATGAAGCCTAAATGAAGTTCTTCTCTTTGTGCTGTATTTAAGTGTGTGTATGTGGTGTATGCACACACATTTTGTGGGGAGGTGTGAGATTGTGACTATTAATTATGGTGGAGAAAATGCATGGGAAAAGAGAGAATGGTATTGCTGTCCTTTAGAAGACATTTCCTGGGAGAATCTGGATCTGCCACCCGGTTTCCTCTCCCTCTGACTACTACCATCATCTGGGTGACCCGACCCCTCAGCATGACATCAAGGGCTGGCCTGACAGCTCACTCTTCCAGCGTCTCTGCTCCAAGATTTGACGACTGGGCTACTTCACAGTGCATATGCCCTGCCATGCCTGATGGCTAGAAGGAGGAGGAATGTAGGATATAAATGCAGATACAGGAATGTGACAGGATTTACTCCTGTACAGTTTGAAGTTATGAATGTCAGTGAAACCATGGAAAGAATATAGGAACGGACAAAAGAAAACCTTCTCATCCCAACAGGACAGCGTTTGAGGATGGTAAGATTTAAAGTGACAGGCTCGGTGCCTGTGGCTCAACGGGCTAAGGCACCAGCCATGTACACCTAAGCTGGTGGGTTCAAATCTAGCCCGGGCCCGCCAAACAACAATGATGGCTGCAACCAAAAAATGGCTGGGTATTGTGGTGGGCGCCTGTAGTCCCAGCTACTTGGGAGGCGGAAGCAGGAGACTCGCTTGAGCCCAGGAATTGGAGGTTGCTGTGAGCTGTGATGCCACAGCACTCTATCCAGGGTGACAGCTTGAGGCTCTGTCTCCAAAAAAAAAAAGATTTAAAGCGACAGTGCGGAAGTAGGGGAATGAAATGGAATGGACATTGGGATCATTAGAGAGCAGAGGTCATTAGATAAGAAAGCACGATGTTAAGTGGGTCACTCACAAGGATTCTGAAGTCACCTAGAATGGTTACTAAAAGTAAATAAAGGCAGCACATGGACTGCATGATCTTACTCTGTGCCAGAACATCTGGTTTAAGCCATCTATTTTTTGAGCTGTATAACTGGACCTAAGCTAGTGGCTTGCTGTGCCTCAATTTCCTTATCTGTAAAGTGGAGTAACAGCATTATGTAATTCTCATTATCTTGTGAGGATTAAATGAGTGTATGTATCTAACCAATACTATGGAAGTGCTTAGTGTGATTAGCAAAACCACACCAGTACTACCATCACCATCACCATACACCATAACTACCTTTACTATCAGTACCACCACCACCTACATCTATTCCTCCACCACCACACACCACCATCACCACTACCACCATTACCTCCACCACTAATACCATCACCTGTCACCACCATCATCACCATCTGTCAACAACACCATCACAATGGTCGCCACCATCTCTACATCCATCTTTACCACCACCATCACCTCCACCAACACCAAACACCACTATCACCGACATCATCACCTCCACTACCATGAAATCCACCACTATCATCACTACCACCTCACCATTACTGCCAACACTGCCTCTACCACGACCTCCACTGTCATCACCACCACCATCACTACCATCACCACGGCCATTACTATAGCTGTCATCCTCATGATTATTTGGGGGTTGAGTGGAAGAGTAAAGCAGAAGCCAAATTCCTTGATGAATGAGAGGAAGTGAGCGATAGGTGACAGAAAGCAGAAGAGGTAGGGAGTTACGTCCACATGGCATGAGACTCAAAGGAAGAAGATAGATGATACCAAATGATGATCTGAAGATCATAGTCAGAAATGACAAGAGCATCTACTCCGTGGTTCTGAGGGAGATGGGGAATGAGGAAAGCAGCAGCCTGCATTTTGAGAAGGCTACATAGGAAGCAGTGTGTCTTTGGTGGGGGTGGGGAGCAGACTTCAGTTACGAGATGGGTAGAGGGAATGTTCAGGAAAGAAATAGAAGATTTCACAGTTTTCTGGCTGTGGCACTGAAGATGCTGAGGATACAGTGGGAAGGCTTCAGAGACTAGAGGGCTAGATTTAGGTCAGATGGAGGGAGTCAGAGGGAGGGCAGCAGGTGGCAGTGAGACTGCAGAGTGGGGAAGGCTTGGCCCCCTGCAGGCCTGCTGGCTAAAGGAGGTCATAGGACTTCTTTAGCACTAAGCCTCGGATATCTCATCCCAGCATTTGGCAGAGTCCAGAGCAGTGACTGCTTCAGGCAGCACAGAGGAAGTAAGGCTTCTTGTCATCCTCTCCCTCTTGTTTTGTGGCACCACTATCCATCCCTTCAACCACATGGCTTAGAAACTTAGAGGCAGCTTTCACTAGACTCCTTTATTTCCTTCTCACATAAATTAATTATCAAGAACAGGAAATTTTCCATCTGAAGTACCTTTTCTCATTGTCAAGATCAGAGGGAGAAACTTTCAGACCATTGACCACTGGACTTTGCCAGTTCATTCCCTTGTTAAACCAGCTCACCTAGTTCAACCAGCACAGGCAAGCTCTGGAAGAAATGGATCTTTACAGGAGGAATCTGATGAATAGCTTCCTCTGCACTCTGACCACATACAGTATAAACACATTTCTCTTAGTAGACACATCTGTAAAGATAGGAGGGAATGAGTTATTTAATTCTTAAATTATGATCTTTTTATTCAGGTTTTTATTCTACTCAGCTCATTATCAGTCTTTGGAATCTCAGTAACTCTTGAAAAATAAGCAAATTAATTTTTAAGATATTTGAAATTCAAGTAGTATACCTACCTAGATTGATTAGTACATTTATTTGTACCTAAAATATTGCAGTTACAGTAAATTGTTATAATCTGTGATTTGAAGATATCTACCATTGCGGCTGCTGATAACGATAATGAAATATCCATGCCAATTGTCATAATGGAAATTCCACAAATGAATTCTGGGTGAAAGTTAGAAGCAATAAATGCAAATAATTTGTGGATGGTAAATGGACCTGGGTTTCCATGTTTTTCTCCTTAATGAGAAGAAATAAGAGTGAATTTTAAAGGGACCAACACTCCAGAAAAATAGCTGTTGTTTACTTCATTAAAAATAAGTAGAAGAAGTCTTCTACAATTCATTATCTGCAGAATATATTTTAATGTGCTAATGATTTATCTTGATGAGGCCATAAGCATATTTATGTGAATAGAAATCCTATTTTATACTGTATTGATTGAAATTGTGATCTAAGGGAAAAATGGTAGAAGACTGTTAAATTTAAATCAATAAATCGTTTTGATTCCTTTATAGCAGTATCAGTGATGAATGTACTGGTACAAATGAAGTGATTCAGTTGATATCAGGCATCTTGAATAGCTCTGTGAATTGAGCTGTTACCCATGTGGCAATTACCTGGTTCTATTGTATCTGAGTATCATTAATATCATTCATGAGAAAGAGTCATTTGGAAAGTTTGCTTATCAGAATCCAAAGGAAATTAATATACAACGTAGGGACTTTTTCATTGTAAAAAGTGAAAATGATTATTTCATTTGTGTTTTCAGTGAACATAGTCAGTTTATACTACAGAGCTACTTTCATTAATTGTTTTAATGTCTGCATTTCAGGCTTCTTGGGTTTCAAGTACTCTGGGTTTCTGGTTTACTGAACTTATAGAAAGAAACAGCCAATTTAACTCTTGGATTTTCAATGGCCGACCCCACTGCTTTTGGATGACGGGCTTTTTTAACCCCCAAGGATTTTTAACTGCAATGCGACAGGTAATAGCTCTGATTTGTGCCTGTCGTGTTATTATAATTTTCCTCTACAGGGTTTTCTTCTTTCATTATAGTTTTAAAGACTATAATAAGACAGGGAAAGACTGCCTCTTTTTGGTACTAGCAGTTATATTGTCATGAACATAAATCCAGTCACTTGTTCCCAGGCTGCTGCTACCTTGAATTTTAAAATATTTATTTGTTATTTTTGTATTTTATCTTTATTCTATATTTATGTTTAAAGTTCCAGTGGTTAAATTAGGCTATAGGTGCTTTTTCATGAGAGAATCTTTTTATTTCTTTAAACACAATTCTATTTCCTTTAAATTAGGGTAATTTGAAGCTGAAGTTTCATTATTATTATGCTTTTTCAGTTAAGACAAAACTCTGATTGCTTCTTTCATCCTTTCTTGCCCTGAATAGGAAATAACTCGGGCTAACAAAGGCTGGGCTCTGGACAATGTCGTGCTTTGCAATGAAGTCACAAAATTGATGAAGGATGACATTTCTGCCCCTCCTACAGAGGGTGTCTATATCCATGGCTTGTATTTGGAAGGTGCTGGCTGGGACAAGAGGAACACGAAACTCATTGAATCAAAACCAAAAGTGCTCTTTGAGCTCATGCCTGTCATAAGGATTTATGCAGAAAACAATGGTAAGTTGTTTTGTACATTCAGTGAGGGTTAGTATTGTTGGGCTGGATGACGTGATAAGCATAGGATTTTATTATTTTTGTATCATGTATTTGAGATTTCACTGTTTTATCAACTTGCTCTACACTGACGCCCATGTTTAGTGAGGAGTTATTGGTCTCTAGACATTTTCTTGAGTGCATTGGGGAGGCAGTAGTTCTAGATAGCTTTTGATTATATAATCAAGCAGATGAAATATATGGATATTCATGAAACATTTGTTGATGAGATGAGAAAGAAATGTTTGGATGGTTAATACATGGCAGGAAAGGGATAGATAACAGTAACAGCACACGGGGAGTTCTATATTCATTTTAGAAGCATGAACCATAAACTCTAGAGGTAGCCATGATAGGGGATCCCGAGGAAGTACTGATTTTATGAGATGAGCACAAAAGGATATAACAAGTAAATGGATAAAATAATCTCTCTTTGAAAGATAGCTGGAAGTATCCCCACTTCTTAGCTAAGTAACACATTCAAAACATAAGTCAGGGAAAAGATTTTATAAATGGTTAAATATTCATTTTTTAGGTAAGCACTTGCTGAGTGCTTAATAGATACCAGCCATGACCTTAGGGGCTAAGGGTGTGAAGAGAATTATGAACAGGGTTGCCTGCAGGGACTCATAGTCAAATGAAGAAGACCCATAAGTAAATAAATAACTGAAATGGAAATGAATAAATGTTATGATAGACAGACACTCAGGTGCTCTCGGAGCTGGAAGGAAAACAGCTATATCTGGGAGGAAGGGAGAGATTGCTTTTGAGATGTGCTTTGGAGGGTGGGAACGAGCTTGATGGGGAAAGACTTTTCTTAGCCAAAGGAAATAACTTTAGTTACCTGTTCAGTCATTGACTATTTATTGGGCACTGACCTTCTGCCAAGCACTGCTCTAGTACTGGGGATACAACAATGCAAAAAGACAGGTGGACTCCCCCTTCTCATGGTTCTCAGTCTCAAAGAGGGGGCAATAGTCAGACCAAAAGCAAATAGTGTCGAACTTGTAATTTGAAAGTTGTGTTTTTGTGAATTTGTCTATGTGCTCAATTTCTTTGTAACCCCCCAATTGATACTTCTGTCACCTTCTTGTCCGTTTGCAGACATGCACAGAGCCCTGAAAAACTGGAGTTGCCTTTTCACATGTTTCCAGCTGGGGCTGAATAAAGCCACAGTCTGCTTTCTTATTTCAGCTCTTATACTCTAGTTAGTGCTGCATTTCTTTTTTTTTATGCTTTTCTCTCTTTAAAATGGCCTCCTAAATGCTGTTGTGCCTAAATGCCGTTCCCTGCTTCTGAGCACAAGAAGACTGTGGCATGCCTTATGGAGAATATATGTGTGTTGGCTAAACTTCCTTCAGGCGTGAGTGCTGTTGGCTTGGAGTGTACAGTTAATGAATCATCAATGCATATTTAAACAGTGTCTTTGAATAGAAACACATATAGAACAAGATTATGTATTGATTGGTTGATGAAAAATGTTATGAACAGATTGTTTCAGGAAACAAACTCTGAATCCCCCCCTGGAGCAATGGCTCAGCCTCCTATAATAAAGTGTTCTTGGTGACTTCATAGGACATAACTACCGTGAAAAAGAGAATTGACTTTAAATGAATGTACTGATTTCAGACAGTTTTCGTTTCTCTAAAGAAAACACACATGTAGTGTCTTAATCCATTTCCTGTGGCTGTAACAGATGTCTCAGACTGGGTAAATTACAGACGATCAAAGTTTATTTGGCTCATGGTTCTGGAGGCTGAGAAGTTCAGGAGCAAGGCACCAGTGTCTGTCGGGGTTATCCTGTGATGACAGGCAAAAGCAGAAATGAGCACGTGAGACACAGAGAGAAGCCCCAAGTGCCAAACTCTCGTTATAACTACCCATGCTTACGATAACTAGTCCATTCGTGAGATAGTGACATTAATTCATTCATGAGGGCTTTACCCTGAGGACCCAATAACCTCTTATTAGGCCGTTCCTTGCAACACTTACATTGGAGATTAAATTTGTAACATGTGAAATTTGGGGGAGGTACCCTTAAGCCATAGCACGTGAAATAATTGAGGAGTTCAGTGAGGAAGGTACATTGAGATTCACATGACAGAAGGGGGCTGTGCTAATATCCAGGAATAGAGGGGGGTGAAAAGGCAAGAGGCGGCAGTGGGTGTGTCACATTCGAGGAACAGGAGGCACGTACAGCTGAAGTACCATGATGAAGGGCAGCAGTGGGGAGAGACGAAGTCAGAGGTGTGTGTGAGAATGCAGGGCGCAGTCTGGGTACCATAGCAAAGAGTTTGCTGGGATACGGGACAGTGCCATGACCAGATTTTTCCTTAGGGAAGGTGAATACCCGCAGGAGTGAGGATGGAGAATAAAAACGGAGGGTCTGAGAATGAGGAAGCCCAGGGAGAGGCTATTGGAGCAATTCATCAAGTGATAATGAGGCAGTAGAGAAAGGGTGTGAGGTCAGGAGTGAGTGGGGTCTGAACAATAAATAGCTGAACCTAAAGAAGACCTGAGTATCTTTTGGATGAAGGAGGAAAGGAGACAATTGAAAATGGCCTTAAGGTCTTCAGATTTCTCATCTGCATCAGTGTATATGGACTGTGATTGGCTGGGAGTGACCCTTACAGAGAAAACACAAGGTTCTTAAAGACACAGGGGCGGTGTCACAGAGCAGAAGCAGTTGTAGCCAATCTTAGTGTGGTTTTCCATGGTATTTATGTTTCCAGTGGGACATGTGGCTGCCAAGATTGCTCCCCAGGTAAGCCTAAGTAGGTGACCGCCAGAGCTGAAACAGAAACCCAATTCTGTCTATAGCACTGTCCCTTTATACTAAAGTTTATATCATCTTTCTAGAAGAACATAACCTTTTAATTATATGTCTCTGACTAGAGAGGGATGAGATGGATATAAAATCATTTATGATGTATGGTAGGGTCTACAATTTTTGAAGCAAACTCAATGCCAGTAGGGCCATATTCTCCTGCAGAGTGGGACAGAGGACCCGTGCTCATGTGTCCTTTCACCCTGTCACTGGCTCCCAGCCTTCTTGGGTCCTGGAAGCACAGTACACCCTTAACTCTGGCTTAATATACATACCTTCTTACCTGGGAAGTTTTAAAGGAAGTTTTGTTCTTGGAGCCATGATTGCAAAGCCATTTTTCTTTGACTAGTGAATAATGGAGGAGGAGAATAAATGTCTTTTAGAGATGTGCACTTGGTCTTGGAGAAGATAATGTGCCCATGGTACATTCAGGAGAGTTGTTTGGTAGACTCTCAATAATACCAATAGAGATAACAACAAAATTAAAGGAAAAAACATTACTGATTTCTTCTTAATGTGTAGTATGTGCCCAGCATTCCCTGAGAGTTTTATAGAGACAGTCCTTCTTTTTTGCTTGTAATGCTCATGAAAGGCTTATTCTTAGCCAAGTTTTGCTTTAGAAGGTGATGCTAGCTCTCGGGGCTGTTACTTGAGTTGTGTACAGCTTAACAGCTGGGATTTAAACCTGGGTTAGCCTAACTCCAAATCTGGGATTTTTCTCTATGTGGGCGCCTCTCAAGAGTTTAGGGTGGAGGTTAAAAGAAAGGCTCAGTCGGGGATATTGGCTGTCAGTAGTGTGTGGGTTGATAACAAGGCTTTCCACGAAGGAGGTTCTTCAGGTAGAAGGCGGAGATGGCAGAGGGGCTCAAAGACAGAGCTGACGTTTATGGAGAGTGTTTTACGAGTGGGTTTCACTCCGTGTCTCATCTAATCTTTAGAACGGTTTGCTAGGAAACCTTATCTTTGCTTTGAGGACAGCAAGTTAAAAGAGGTCACCAGTGTTTAAAGGGTGAAGGAAGGGGCGCCTGTGAGGGGAGAGTCGAGCACCAGATAAGAAAAGTGAAGGTTCTCGGCACACTGTCGGGCGCACGCGTGGCTCCGAGTTTCTTAGTTGAATCTGAAAGGGCAACTGCGTCTGGCTGGGCTTAAGCGTAATGCCCGTGGCTTTGAATTTATTGGTTCATGTTGGGAAGTCCTGCAACAGCGATTATTTTATAGAAATAATAATCAAAAATGTTCTTTTAGCCAAAAATGGTATTTTAGAAATCTTATTGTATCACATCATTGCTTCTAGGCAACATGCTGTAGAAATATTTCCTTATAAAATGTAAGAAAAGTCTTGCGTTAGGTGTTACTTTCCCCCTCATGACTACACTATAAAAATCCATGGCAATTTGACATTGAAAATCTCAGCAGGATAGTAATAAATAAATAACTTTATAATACTTAAATATAATATTTATTATTTAAATATAATATTATTTAAGAACGGGTAGGTATTTATGGCAGAACTGTACTCACCCTGCTGGGCATGAGCCAGGGGTGATACTCAGTAGCAGCAGGTAAAGACAGAATAAAATAAGCAAAGGAAAAAGGAATTAATTCCAGCATATTTTTTAAAATGAAAAACCTGAGTTCTTTATTCTTTTTTTGTTTTGATAGAAGTTGCTAGAAACTTCTTTCACCACATAGCTTTGTGGTTGAAAAGTTGTTTCTTCAGTGATGGAAAATTAACATTTCTTCTTACTCTTTTCATGCTGTGCCTTTAATTTTTATTTATTTTTGGTAATTGATTAGGGCTTTATTTGACATAAAGGGGTATAACATCATAAATAATCCCAAAACACTGCGAGTGCAGTATTTGAAAACTAGAATACTTATAGTTAATAGATTTTATGTTACTATCTCTGGGCTCCTCAGCCTGATGGCTTTATATTAGTTATTTAAATAATTCCTCATTAACATTTAGCTGCAGGATTGGTTGTTTTCAAAAGGGGGTCTGAATATTTATGTAAACTCTAAAAATTGAGTGATCCACCCCGAATTGTTTTGAAAAATTCACTCTTCTTGCTTAAACCTCCTGGAAAAGTCATCCCAACAGTACTAAATTCACCAGGAGGGTGGAGCCACACACTGAAATTCTAGATGCTCTATTCTTAAAGCACACTTGAGAGGTCAGATAGGAGAAAGATGTATCTCTTTACAGATTTATTACACGGGCAGAGTGAGGCTTTTGCATTAACATACATGCTGTACCCCATGTGATAGGAAATCTGTGGTTGGAATATTTGGGGCTGACGGGGCAACACTTAAATATACTCTGGTCACTAAATCAAGTGTGAGAGGGATCTCAGGGCCTGCAAACCTAATGCGGCTGTTTCCTGCAATGGAGAAAGTGTGTCTAAGATCACCCTGGCATGCACCCGTGAGCCCTGGCACCGTGCAGATGTGGGCCTGGGGTGAGGACAGCCACAGCATGACTGGGTTGTGAGACCACCTGGCTTCTCAGCCCCATTACATCTGATCCACTTTCAACTTGTAAACCTGTAACTCTGGAAAGGTTGTTGGAATATGCGTTTGGGAATTTTCTTTGGTGAAAAGGTAAATGTGTGAGTGTAGGAACTTACGTATGCAAGGGTAGATGGTACATGGAGAGAGGAAAAGAAAAATATAGCAGATAGCATATGGTAAGCACCTACTACATCCAAGGCATTATACTGCACTAGGCATTCACAGATACTAACTGATTTAATCTTCACCCCAACTCTGTAAAATTTATCAGCTCTGCTTTGCAGATGGGGGAAATTAAGGTTTAGAGACTCTGGTAATTTACCCACGATTCCTGGCTGACATGTGGCAAAGGTGGTTTCAGAATCACATTTACCTGTTTCGGGAGCTTCTATGGTCAGTGCCCTGCTTATATTGCATTTCTCTTGGTGCCTGGGATGCAACTTGAAAATAAAGGCTGAATTCAAGATGAGGACAGCCCCCTGGCATTTGGAAGCCCTGGGCTAATTTTTCTCAGGTACCTGGGGTGTAGACGTGCGTTGGGAAGCAGCGAGAGCCTCTGCCCTGTGCGGACGGCTCCTGCTCCTGCGGTTTCCCTCCGTCCTGCGGCAGGCCGAGGGTGCTCACTTCTGTTCTCCTGGAAGGGACTGTGAGGCCAGGCCTGGGATATTTGGGTTGTTCTTCTGACCTCATCACTCTAGTCATGTGGCTTTGAAGGACTCTCAAATATGCCACACATTGAACTCAGGCACCTAATTCTCTCTACTTAATTTTCATTTCTTCCTGCAAGGATGTGGAGGTATACAGGGTGGCCATAAAGTTTATGTGCAATTTAAAATTGCACAATATTTTCAGTTACACCTGAACTTCACAGCCACCCTGTATGTGCGCAGTACATAGTAATCATTGCAGAGATGAAGCTCACAGGCTGTATGTAAATCCATTCTGCCCAGGTGTGATTCTTAGTTATCACTGCAGCTTCATAATCTTGGACAAGTAACTCATTTCTGTATGTGTCAGTTTTCTAATCTGTAAAATGGTCTAATAACAGTATTCATCACATAGGGTCTTTGAGAGAATTAGACTGATGATGTCAAGCACCCGTTAAATACATAATAAATAATTTTAAAATGATTACTATTATTAAAAATTTTAACTCACGTGACTTCTAAAGTATTAAAAGAAATGCTATATGTAAGAGTGAACTGTCTAATAATTTAAATATCATTAGCAAGAGGGAAGTTAAATGAAGGAGGAATGACTTCAAGGTTATATAGAGACTCTATGTAACTTGGTTATCTTGAATATTGAAAGAAATATATGAAATGTATTTTAATGTCTGCACGAAAAAGTGTGGGATGTATAGGAAAATTACACTGTTAGAAAATGAAATTTCCCTAAGGAGTTTTAGTAAAACATTTAGCAACTTAAGTTTGTAGCTTACCAATTTACACAACCTCTTCTTCTGTTCCTTCTTCCTTGGACCCTAAGGCTTTACACATATTCAGCTGATTTGTTCTACCTACCAAGCACGCTTATTTTTGTCTCCAAAGTTCTTTGTCTGAGCGGAGGAATGGTTTAGAATCATCTGTTTATGTAGCTGTTTAGCATCTGTCAGCATTTTCAGGATAAAATTACATTTTCAGTGGCTTCTAACCCTGCTGCGGAAGTTTGCTGCCTGCTGTGGCTTGGCACCCTCAGTTCTAAAGCAATTATAAATAAATAAAGTCAGATAAATATTTCAGAGAATTATTTTTGTTTTTCACTTGCTTATTGAATATAATGTTAGTTTTCCCCCTCCATTTTCTTTTTGGGATTGAAATCCAAGTAGTCGAATATATCCCAAGTCGGAATTATAATATCATTAGGTTCAGACGTGAGGCACCAAAGGCTTATTTCAAGGCTTATAAAATGGTTGTCAGTCAAGTCTTCAGCAAGGAGAACAATTTTTTACATATTTGTTACATATTTACAGATCCAAGGATTAAAGGACTTAAATGTATCCATTAGCATAGTTAGTATTAACTGCATTCCATGATTCATTGTCATTCACTTACTTGTTCAGAATTTTTAATATATATGTCTATTATTAGTAGTGATAACCTCATAGAAAATGAAAAAAATTATAGGCAGTTTTAAAATTAGTTTTAGTGTTTTAGGTTATTTCTGTTGATTAATTTCATGGGATTAAGCAAACACAGCTGTAAAGTGCAGTAAAATATCTAAAATTGTTATATTAGGACAGGGTTTCATAGCCTTTGTACTGTGGACAGTGCTGGTCTGGGAAACCGTCGTGGGGGGCTCTCCTGGACCATTGTAGGCTGTTAGCAGCCTCCCTGCCTGTATCCTTCAAGATGCTCCAGGAAGCCCACAGTTGTGATAGCCCAAACCATCATCATGTGTTGATAAATGTTCTCTGTAGGTGGAATTGCCCCTGGTTAAGAATCACTGCATTAGGATATTTATTTTGTATTGAAATTTATGTATAGTGTTATCATCTTCAAATGTTTAATTTCTTCCAATAAAATTAATGAAATCTATATTAGGTATCTGAAAACACCTGGGGCAACCGACTGAAAGTTTTATTATGCCAAACAATGAGACTAACTGCTCATGGTACCTTGATTTTGTAATTTGGTAGGAAAAACCAAATTATGGTGCATGTTAGTTTTAGGAAATAAATTCACTCACTCTTATCTATTAACACTGCATTAAAAATTACTGTTTCCATGGCCCTGTTTTTAGCACTAACTTATGAAAACAAAGTTATTCTCATAGTTAAATGTGATTTCACTGAATGCATAGGTATGTGAGTCATTTATAATATTATAAATAGGATAGGTGTGGATATAACTCTTTCCTTAGAAAATTTATAATCTGGAGGAAAATATGAAATCATAAACTACTTCCTGAGATGGGTGTTAAGATGTGCAGGTGAACTACTGTGGGTAAAATCAATGAAGCTTAAACTCTCAGGCTGCTCATACACAGAGGCTTCCAAAGCCTGCTTTTGTATTTGCAAATTTTCACTCTTCTTCTTTTTAAAGAAGGCCCCTAGGAACTGAGTAAGTTGAAGGCCTCCCAGACTTGGAACTGTCCCTGAGCGTGGGGTTTCCAGGGCTGGAGCGACAGAGGCTGTCCTTAAGGGTGAGAGTATTAGAGAGAGTCCCTGGGGGATGGGCACACAGGTCACCTCTCCTGCACATGCTGCGTAGCAGCTGCACATGCGGTGTAGCAGCTGCGGTGTAGCAGCTGCGTCTCCTCTTCTGCACAGAAAGGTAGAGTTGAATGCCAGGGAGCTGACCTGTGGCATCACTCTTTGATCCCCAGCCATTTTTATTTCTCTACATACAGGGAGAATTTGCAATGCCTGGTTTGGCAGAGGGTGGAGTTGGGGCCCCTCCATCCTGTGATTTAATGAGTGTTGTGGATGGTGGTGTAGAGCGTTGCAGATTTTGGAGTGTTGCAGACTGGATGTCTGATTAAAAATGACAAGCCACCTGTGCCAAGGGCAGGCCATCAGGGACAAAGAGAGGGTTGTGTGCCCCTGTGGTTTGGTGCAAGGAGAGGAAGGGGAGGGGGACGTGGAGTTGACAGGTGGAAAACAGAGGATGTGGCAGGGGTTGTGGCAAGGGCACAGGGCAGGGGCCAATGGCGGACCCTGGAGGCTGTCTGGGTGTCCTGTCACAGGCACTGGCACAACGTGGGTCTGCTTCGTATCCGGGGTTTGCCTGACCCCCAGGAAGCATCCCCCATTATTCCAAACCTGTCTCTCTTTGGAATGACCTTCGCAAAGTACGAGGTTGGCTCTGGACTCTTTGTGCTCTTAAGTTAGAGATCCACCAAGTTCCATTCTTCTTTGATTTCTTTTCTTTTTCTTTTTCAGCCTTAAGAGATCCTCGGTTTTACTCCTGCCCCATCTACAAGAAACCAGCCCGAACGGACTTGAACTACATCGCAGCTGTGGACCTCAGGACAGCTCAGGCCCCTGAGCACTGGGTGCTCCGTGGGGTTGCCCTTCTCTGTGATGTCAAGTAACGTGGGGGCAGAGGGCCATTCTCAGAGAATGCCAGATCTGAATTTCTTGTAGCCTTCTCCCTCTGTGAGCGCTGGACAGTGTATAATCAGGCTGCCCGTACCCCGTGACTGGGCCACATAGGTTTTTCCCTGCTCCTTGACTGAAGGCCTAATTGCATTTTTTCTCTGCTTCATCATTTGTGGCGAATGTCTGTGTTTGCTGAAAAAGTTATTTAGTGACCTAAAAGTAAAACTTACAACTTGATAATGAAGTGTGGCACTCAAATTCATAGTAATCCATTTTCTCCTTATTTCACTCTGAAAACTGAGGGCGGAAGTGGACAGTATTTCTCCTGAAGGGATTATTTTTCTGTTAGTGTGGCCTGGTAATAGCCAAGTTCTCTAAGGCAACAAGGCAGGTTTTTGCTGATTTTGCTTCTATTCACTTTGCATTTAGGTCAGGCTAAGAGATTTATCTTCAGGACTTCAAGCAGCCAATTAAAAAGAGCTTTTAAAAAATAGAACAAAATAGAATAATGTGTTAAGAATGTAAATAGAGAAGTTATATAAACCTATATAATGAACATATAGAATAATCTTTAATCCTGCTTATAATTAATGATGAGATACTAACTGATATCTCTTATAATAAAAAAATTAAAGCTAAAAGTGGGTCATAGAGTGCTCTATGTAAAACTGTTACACTCACAAATTGGTAGAACAATGTAAATCGACCCAAAATAACTAAGTTAAACACAGGAAGAGCCATACAGATGTTCACATACTTTGATCATCATTTTCTCCATTCCAAGAAAACAATTTAAAAGGCTACAAACAAATTCTACAAAAATTGTATTAAATAACAGAAACAAATGGAAATGACTTGTATTCAATTATAAGGCTATGCTTAAGGAAAAATAATCATGGAAATGGCAAACATAAGATTCATGAAAGATATAATTTCTAAACTACTGAGTACGCTGTGATTATAAATAGAGAATATAGTCACATGTGGAAAAAGATTAAACAACAACATGGGAAAATAAAAACAGGTGTGATAATATAGCAGTAGTTGTAGCTGGCTTGAAAAAAATGTAATGATTAGAAGAGAAAAAAAGAAAAAAGAAAAATATTGGTGTGTGGTGATTTCATATGAACTTTTATTAATTAGGAAATACATTAAGGAAAATTTTCACCTATTTTTATTTTAAGTTCTGGTTATTTTTTTTTTTAATGTTTTTGCAGTTTTTGGCCCGGGACAGGTTTGAACCCGCCACCCTCGGTATATGGGGTCAGCACCCTACTCACCAAGCCACAGGCGCCACCCCAATTTCTGGTTATTTTTATAAAATGTTTCATCTAATTTTCTATTGACTAGAAAACATGGTCGGTATTAAGTTAGAATAGTAGTTTCCAAATGTTTGGTTAATTTTGGATTTGCATAATGGCATTTTGGGGGGTGATTTCATTGGAGGTGGCTGCCCGGAGAGGTGTGTGGGTCCCTCTGCCCAGCTGCTCTGAGCACCCAGTATCATTCTTTTACACTGCTCCTGATGTGAGCTGGTTCTGAAAAATTCTGCGTCTCCGACCAACTGAGACGATCCTGTGTTCATTGGAGCAGTTTCTCTTGGTGTGATTAATGTATCAGTTGATAGGTGTAGACTGTGGCAAAACGGTTGTTTTGTTTTGCAGAACAAGTAATGGAAATGTGAACTTGATGTGAATTAATAAAACGTTGTTCGTAAATACCTGAATTGTAATTGTTATTTATTACCAAGCAGGTAATTGGCACTAAGTATCCAGAAATAAGCTTTCAAAACTGGGGTTTTTCATCAAACAATGTTAAAATGTGTAATTCCTAAAGTTGTGTGGTGCATGCCCATTAGTATGTGTGTACATGTCTTAGAGACCCCAGGTAGAAAAGGACACAAAGGAAACAGCTAGGGCATTGTAGGAACTAATTCACCCAGCGTGTTTCTGCAGCAGTGCTGTGTCCACGAGGCCCTTTCTGCTGAGTAGCTCCGCCCTTGCCCCAGCCCTTCCACCAAGGGCAGTAGCCGTTTCACGGAGTCAGGTGGACAAGAAAGGACCAATTGATTGAACCTGCCAGGTGATGGAGAGAGTCCCCCATGGCCTTGGATGTGGAGAAAACAAGAGCCTTGGTAGCCTCGTGAAATCATAAAGCAATCTTTTATTGGTTTATTTTAGAAGTGTTTATTTCAAGTACTTAACTTTTTTTTTCACCCTGGTGGTACAATGGTGAAAAAAAAAAAAAAGTCAAGTACTTGATCTCATAGATTCACCTAAGAGGGATAGGCGCAGAAAATAAGCAATGGTTGATACGTACGTACTTCCATTTAATCTCAGTTTATGGTTGTGTTTCAGGACCTGTGTGAGGTCCATAGACTGTGGGTTAAGTGCTTGCTATAAAGGAACAGACACTGAGAGCAGGAGTCACAGGGGAGACCTCAGCACATCGGTTGTGTCACTGGCTATAGGCAGAAACCAACACCCGATTTCTTTTCTTTATCGATATTGTCTTTAGTTGATGAATCAGTTGTATTACATTTGTGGAGTACAATTTGATGTTTTTATATGTGTGCACTGTGTGGAGTGATTAAATCAAGCCAATTTACATATTCATAACTCACTGGGCATTTATTTTCTCTATTTTTAAAAATCTTTTTTAATGGGCACATTGTAATTGTACATATTTATGAGGTACAATTTCATGTTCTGACACACATCTGTGTTGCATGATGCCCCATCAGAGTAGTTAGTGTGTTTATCACTCATGCATTCACCTTTCTTTGTGGTGATGGCATTCAAAAGCCTCTCTTCTACTTATCTGGCACTAATTTTTCATTTGTTTTTTAATTTATTGTTGGGGATTCATTGAGGGTACAAGAAACCAGATTACATTGATTGCATTTGTTAGGTAAAGACCCTACTACAATCGTGTCTGACACTAATTTTTAGCTAATGACACAGAATGTAACAGCAGTGAAGTGCTGCCCTGAGGCAGAGCAGCTACTTAGCATCCTTGCCTGGGTCTTCCCTGGTCCTTTGGTTCCCTGTGCAGCCTTCTGCTGCTGGTGACCCTCTTTGTGCAGGTGGAGGCCTTCCAAAATTGAGACAAAATGGGAAATCTTGCCTCATAAAAGACTGTCCTTTTATGCTTAGGGTATCCACCATCATTAATAGAAACTTACCAGGGCCTTCTGTGATTTTTCCTCTAAGGGAAAGCCGGCAAATATTGAACCGACTCAGCATTTGGGAGGCCACATACCCATCAGGGATCAGCACAGAGCCATGGTCCAGGGGTTCTTGGGCAACGTCTCTACCTGGATGCTCTTTGCTGAGACCTAAGTTGATTTGGCATAAGGAAAGGCAGCTATGAGGAGGAGACACCTACATTTAGATTTTCTTTCATTCATTTCTTTCTTTCTTTCTTTCTTTCTTTCTTTCTTTCTTTCTTTCTTTCTTTCTTTCTTTCTTTTATTAAATCATAGCTGTGTACATTAGTGCAATCATGGGGTACAATGCGCTGGTTTCATATACAATCTGAAATATTTTCATCAAACTATTTAACATAACCTTCATGGCATTTTCTTAGTGAGTGTAATGAAGACATTTGTATTCTGCATTTAGTAAGTTTCACCTGTACCCCTCTGAGATGCACCATAGGTATGGCCCCACCAATTAACCTCCCTCCACCCATCCTCTCCTCTCCCTTCCCCTCCCTTGCCCCTTTCCCCATTTCTTGTGCTATGATTGGGTTATAGCCTTCATATGAAAGCTATAGATTAGCTTCATAGCAGGGTTGAGTACATTGGATGCTTTTTCTTCCATTCTTGAGATAACTTTGCTAAGAAGAATATGTTCCAGCTCCATCCATGTAAACATGAAGGAGGTGAAGTCTTTATCTTTCTTTAAGGCTGCATAGTATTCCATGGTATACATGTACCATAATTTATTAATCCATTCGTGGGTTGATGGGCACTTGGGCTTCTTCCATGACTTAGTAATTATCCTACATTTAGATTTAACAGGAAGGGAGAATACTCTCACCTGTACTGAAGACAGGATTCTTGCTCCGTAAAGGGAGAAGGTAGGCACAGAGTCTGAACGGATGGTGACTTGAATACACGGCTTGGAGTGCAGGGCTGTTTTCCCCCTCGCTCCCTCCCTGCTCTCTTCCCTTTCATAGATTTAGAGGATATAATCTTTTTGGTTGCATGAATGAATTAAACAGTGGTGAAGTCTAGGCTTATGATGAACCCATCACCCTAATAATGTACATTGTACCTAATAGGTAATTTTTCAACCTTCGTCACACTCCCCTCTCCCCCCTAACCCTTTCAGAACCTCCAGTGTCCACTATACTCCCCGTAGGACTGTGCACACTTCAGCTTAGCTCCCGATTACAAGTGAGAACATGCAGTATTCGGTTTTCTGTGCCTGTTACTTAGAATAATGGCCTCCAGTTCCATCCAAGTTGTTGCAAAATACATCATTTCATTCGTTTTTATGGCTGAGTAGTATTTTATACCTTGTTGATGGCTGCCAGTACGGAGAAGTGGCTGATTGAAATCATTTGCTTCTAAGACATTGAAAAGAGGGAATTATTTGTGTTAAATGCATTTGCAATGGGAAAGATATCATTGTAAAGAATCCAATATTAAAAGACATGGTGAGGCAACCCCCAATTGTATAGTTAAGTAGCTTGTAGTATCTGCTGTTCATACACGGCAGCAACAATGTCATTACCAATGATAAACTTCTTACAGATGCGACATTTTATAAAACTGGAGACCTGTCTGCACAGTATAATGCAGTTTCTGAAATTTTTTCAGCATGAAAATCTTTAGTAATGATAAAAATAATAAAATATATTTATGAATAATTTCTCTTAAAGATACCTCCCAAATCCACAATACATAGTTTTTCCTCTAAAATGGCCCTGGTGAGAGACATTGTTAATTTAAATTTTTAGTAATTTTATAAGTATTAGGAGTGTTGTAAAAAATAATACTGTGCAATTGATTACTATTTATTAATAGCCCCCATGGCTATTGGTTGGCACGTGACAATAATGCCTCGTAAGGGTAAATAAATGGTATGCTTATATTCACAATATGATCTTCCAGATTGGGTGAATGCTTTGGAAAACAGGTACATGATTCAGAGAAGTTTTGAAAACAGAAGAAATCTCATAGCATCTGGAGGTTTATGTATTCTGGTCTGTTGACTGGCGTCTGCTTGGGTCCCACACGTGCCTATCCAGTGTCCATAAGTATCTCCAATGAAGGAGGGTAAGACGGCGTCCAGTCAGCTTTAGACTCAGGTGTGATATTTGGCTAAGAAAGTATGAATTCTCAACCATGTTCTTAGCCATCTTAAATGGCGAGACTTATTCCGTGTTGCACTTTGAATAAAGCGAACTTTCTGTGAGAGTAGAACGTGGTGTTTGTCTCATCTGCACCCCGAGAAGCTTTTCTGCTTCTGGTGTGCAGCCTGGAAAGACCGTAAATCTGAGGCCCAGTAGACAGTAAGTACAGACAGCATTTTACCCTCTCCTGTCACTTGCATGAAAGAAAATGGGAATATAGAGACCAGAGAGGAGGGCACCTGGAGGGTGAAGTGAAGTAACCTGAGTGGGGTGCAATGGCGGATAAGAAGGAGCTCTAAGTTTCTTTTCCTCAGACCCCTTTACAATGCGTTTGTTAGCAATAACCCTGGCAATCGCAAGACAATGAATTAATCTAAAAACCTCCCCAAGGAGCCTCTTAAAAAGTGGCTTATTCATCCTCTGGACTTCAAAATTTTCTTTACAAAATGCCAAGTTTTATGAGCTAATATTGTAATGTCAGTGCCTTGTATGATTTCATCTGAGGTCTCATAAAAGTCCTATCAGCCCCTCCCTCTTAGCAATGCCCGTAAAACCACTGAGTGGATTAGCTAATGTAGCTAAGGAGGATTCTTTCTGGCCCTCTTGGTGCCTCCTCTGATTTAGGACTCCATTTAGTTTTCCGAGGCTCTGGATTTATAGGCATGCCTAATTGTTTCCAAGTTTGAGTTTATGTTGGGTGGGTGCAGAGCCATGATCGGGAGCTTCGTCCTCTGTATAATTTGCATGCCAAATGGTAGTTTTCCTTGGGCAATACATTATTGTTTCTTGCTGCGCATCTTGCGGCTAAAGCCAAGACACATTGTGCAGCGTGATGCATTGCCCCTGTTGCAGTGATGTTTTATGATCATCGTAATACCTTTCTTCATTTATTTTTTCACACGGGCTAATATGCACAGCATTTGTATCAAATGTAATCACAAGCAAGCTAGCCTGGAATCTCAATTAAGTTTCCTCCAAAACTTTGTGCAAGAGTCAGTTTTAATAAGGCCACATAGCGTGTTCATTCTGCATAGCTGAGAAAGGAGAAAGATCAAGTGTGATGAAGGACACCAAGGAGACTACCTGGAAAATCCTGGGATGGAGAGACCTGTGAAGGGTTGTGAATCAACACTCGGGCTGCGGCCGATACTGAACACTCCCCTGCACTGCTGAGCCCGGTTCAAAATTCACTTGCGTTTCACCCCCTCCATGCAGTCGACTGTGATGTATCCACTTATAATTTATTTGTGCAAATACTTAAGGAAAATCCCGTGAGGCCTGTAGAAAAAGCTTGTATAAAACATTTTAGTGTTTTATTGTTTGAAAAGTGATCATTTGCATGTACCAATGAAATTTTTTGTTACTCTCCCAAATAGGGAAAATGTTCTTGGTGTTTTGTGTGCATAATAAATTGCTATTGTTTGTATCTTATATCCCCTGATGCATTGTACTCCTGATACTAAAGATTTAAAAGTGGTACAAATGAGGGGCTTTTGAAAAATGGATTGCTATAAGTTGAATCCAATTCTTGGGAAACAATTTTTTTCTAGATATTTTCATTATATTAGAAATCAAAGTTGAGAATTGACTGGATAATATAGTTAATGGATATGCCTATATTTGGTTTAACCTACTTTGGTTTATTTTGTTAGTTTTTTTGTTTTCCTAATGTGTTTTCCCCATGTTAAAAATTTATCCATACTCTTTAGGAAAGGGCAGACATATAATTTGACTCACCTTATATCATATAAGCATGGGGAATGCATTTGTAAGTTAGGGGATGAATGTGGAATAGTGAGAGAACTTTTGTAAGTTAATGTTAGAGGTGTAGAATCATTGCAGATTTATTTATTTTGATCCCTGCTGATGCTAACTTGTTTGTGTTTGGGTGTTTATATACAGGGTGGATATAAAGTTTAACGTAGTAAATTGCACACAGACTTTATGGACGTGCTGTGTTATTGTAAGCACAAAATACATTCTAAAGCAATGACTTATATATAAATCAACTAGATTTTTGGGAAAATTTAAATCTCTCTTTTATAAAATACAAATGGGTCTTTAGGTGAATTATAAAAGAGAATGGGGCATCATCTGGGAATTAAATAGACCTTAGGAACATAATTTTATGACATCTTATTCATACTTGATAACAATACATTTCATAGAAAAAAATATTACACTAGAACCTTGTACTGTTGCCTATAACATGCATCCGTATCTTGTTGTGATGATGTCTTTGTGGTTCTAGGATAGTCTGTGGAGGACAGTCGCCACTTTGGGAAAGCGATGCATGGTGAGCCTCAGAATTGGAGAGGCTATAACCGCTTATAAAATCCCAAGGCGGTTTTCAGGATCGTATCAACTTACAGAAGCCTTTGGCAAGTTGTAAAACCCTCAGATTGTGTCTTTGCATGAAGATCCTTTTCTTTACCTTAATCACCACCTTCAACCATACCTTGGCTCTCATGAGATTAACTGCTGATTGTTTAAGGTAAGAGTCCCTTGGAGGAATATTTGTGTTTTCAGGGGTGCCTTGATCATGGATTCTCAGCTTTCAGAACTGTGATAAATAAATGTCTGTCTATGGTATGTGTGGACTATGCCCCCAAGTAGGGGTTCAGTCCTCTCTTCCTCATAAAGGTATGTGGGTCATTGTGAAAGTTTTGAAATGCTCAAAATTCAAGAAACAAAAAATCCACACAGATGGAAAAAAATTAAGCATTCTTAGCAACACCAATAAGCTGTGCAAGTTGAAGCTTGCAGGTGAATTAGAAGGGACGCTGTTGACTGTGTTTCTTGGAAATGAAATAATGGACCATAACACAGTCTGTCTCAAAACTTTCATAGTGACCTGTGTACTAAGCCCAACTGTATCTCCTTCAGTGTCATTCCCTCTTTATTTTTGATTTAGAAGAGAACAAATTTCCTGGACCTTTGGCTTTGTTGTTTTGATAGGAGCACATTTCTGAGTCAATTTTAAAGTTCTAGACCCTCTCCAGCTTTTCTCTGCATGATGTGTATAAATATACCACACAGGTATAATAGTACGCCACTTAGTGCTGATGTCTGATGCTGATATCTGCACCTTCAGTCGTCAAGTCATGCTGTTGTTCAAACTAGCAAAGCCTATTATTTATTTCATTCACAAACCAGTGACCATCTATTGGAGATGACAAAAAGGAGATGCAAAATAAACAATAGATACTGGGTTGCAATCAAAATCACTGCTTTTGTTTATTATAAAAATGGCTCAGTGAGTAGGGCGCTGGCCCCATATACCAAGGGTGGCAGGTTCAAACCTGGCCCTGGCCGAACTGCAACAAAAAAATAGCCAGGCGTTGTGGCGGGTGCCTGTAGTCCCAGTTACTTGGGAGGCTGAGACAAGAGAATTGCCTAAGCCCAGGAACTGGAGGTTGCTGTGAGCCATGAAGCCATGGCACTCTACCAAGGGCGACAAAGTGAGACTGTCTCTAAAAAAAAAAAAAAAAAACCCCAAAACAAAAAAAAAAAACCCTTTAATAATGGTTCTTAACCTTGCCTGTCCATTATAATATTTGAAGAGCTTTCAAAAAATATTAGTTAGAAGTCCCCCACCCCAGTCTAATTAAATCAGAATATCTAGGGGCAGATGATGGGAGATTTGGTTAAAGGGGCCAGGGATGAGAGACAGTTTGAAGCGCACACCCCTTCTTTACATGCAGTTGTCCTTTATGGTCAACCACAGTTCAAAAATAGGTGAGTGCAGTGCAATAAGATCTTTTGAGAGAGAGAAAGACCACACTTGCTTAACTTTTATTATAGTATATAGCCATAATTATTCTATTCTTGATCAGGTAGTGTTGTTACTGTCGTACTGTGCCTAATTTACAAGTTAAACACTATCATAGACATGTATGTATAGGAAGAAAACACGGTACATATAGGGTGTGGGACTAGCCCTGGCTTTAGCTGTCCACAACCAATCTTGAAATGCAGTACATGGATAAGGGGGAACTAAGGTGTGAACTGGTTGATGCTATTAAAAACACCCAATAAGAAAGTAACTGGAAAACATATGTTTGTGGTTAAAAATCATTAGAACAATTAAAGAGAAGTGAAGTGGTAAAAATGTTTCTTATATGAACAGTCTCTTTATATAAACAGATCTGCCTTTTCCCAGAATGTGCTGTTAACTATCTACCCTGCCTCTTCATGTGGCAGTGGCTGTTGATTCGTTAGGAAGTGCAGGGAAATACACTTTCCAGCAGCCCTGTAAGTCCCCAGAGTTCCTCCTCTGCTCTGCGTTTCTTTAAGGTATTCTATTATTCAGAAGCAGCCCTATGGGACTTTCCTAAAATAGCATTTCTATATAACATCTATCCTAGGTAACTTCTGCCAACTTGTTAAGAGGATAAGTTAATGACTTGAGTGTCGATTAATGAAATGACTTATTTTGCAGAAAATAAAAAAGTGCCAATTAGGACCAGAACGCGAGTGTAATCCCTGCTGTCTGCCTGGTGTTCATCAGCATTGGGAAAGAAACTGACACCATATTGCAAGAGGGTGGAGAAGTCCTTGCTGTCTATGGGAGGGATTACCAGGGATCTGTGGCATTTCCTGTGTTTTAATAATTTTATGTTTGCTGATTTAATTTAATAATTTCTCAGGAAGTGATATTAGAGGTGAGGTCTTTATGTGAAATGAATGTTCTCACCATTGGGCTTTATCTGAGCATTGAAAATTATTTTCTGCTCAAATATCCTTCCATCTAGTGTACAGTCACTAATTCTCCACACTGTGTTTATTAAAAATGAAAAAAAATCTTTAAAAAGATAAATATTCATAAAGGATGGTAGATGAGGCCTATTTTATGAGCTGGGAATGATAATAGGGAAAAGGGCCAATGTTTGCTAAATTAGGTATCATAACCATAGTCCTTCACTTATGCTCCAGAACAACCTTGTTAAAATTATCTTCATTTTGCATATGAGAAAACCAAGGCTCAGAAAAGTTAATTCTGCCAGGGGCCAGGGTAACAGAGCACTTAAATAGTGCAGTATGCCTGGCTAGAGTGTTCAAGTTCATTCCTTTAAATAGCCAAGGTTCAGATCAGTATCCTTGCATTAATCTTAACCGGTCTTTATCAGCTCACCTTGAAACGGAGGCAAACACCTTCTCTATCAGTTAGTTACTCCTTGACCTTCTGGCTGACTCAAGGTCAGGGTTCCAATGCTGCTCATTTCTCCACTGAGCTTTGACCAGCCTTGCTGAGTCTCAAGTACAGCATGCTCATTAGCTCTGTGAAAAATAATTTTCTATTCCAAGGAAGAAGATAATAATATCATTAGTGTTTCTCATTCAGGAAAATGGCTATTCGTTCAGTGTGACAGAGAACAAGAGGACAGCGGCACTGGTGTGTGTTTGCCACCAAGAATGTAATCACCCCTCCCTTGAGGACAGTCTCTTCAACCTGAGAAAGAAAGAAATCTCTTGGTTCACATTGCTCTTCTCTTGATTCACATATATTTACTTATTATTCAAAGATTACATTAGATCTAAGATTTATAGAATCTTTATTAGAGAGCTTTTATATTTTATACAAAAAGGCTTGTCTTGAGCAAAAGGAGTACACGATTTCTGAAGAGATTTAAAATGGGGAATATGAAAGGTCTCCTTTAGAAAGCTTGCTTGGTTGGGTATATCTGAGGTTTTGATGTATTGTGAAGTGAGCCTGCAGCCAAGGAGTTTGGGATTCTTTCTCACTGGTGAAAAAATTCATATTGAAAAATGAGGAAATGATCTCATAGCAGAAATCACAGTTGTAAGTTTGACTTTCTCCTATTCCCTGAGGTATGCAAAAATGTGATGTGAATTAAATCACCCTTAAAAGAAAAAGAACACACACACATTTATCTGAGGCAAGAAAGAAGCAAAATGAATTCATATGCTGTGCCGCTCATTGTTTAAACCTATTTTGAAGCCATGTGATATTTTAGGAAAAAGCAACTAAGACAAAGTTTTTCTCTTTATTTCCCATGAAGCCTTTGGTGCCGTTTGGACAATAACTGTTATCTCCATTTTTGAACTTACAGCAATTAGACTAAAACTTGCAATCTGGCTGTTTTTTTCTTGTCCCTGAAAAGTCAGTTAAAGCCAGTTCAAAGCCCTATCAGAAGGAGCACATGAAGCCCAGCCTTTCTTACAGCTTATCAGAGGACTCCTGGATGCTTCTGGCTCAGTCCACTCTGGTTTTGACTTCTTCATCTTCCTTCCCTTTTAATACTCTCCAACCTCAGTGGTTCATTCCCTTAGTTTCCCCCCGACAATAATCACATATGACTATCATGTGTCGCGGACTTTTGCTGAAGAGTTAGCTAACATGGTGATGGAATAAGCATAGCATATAATGGAAATTAAAATTGAATGGATATTGCTGTTGTAAAACATTTTCTACCCCATCTATTTTCCTGCCTCCCATCTATTATGCTTTCTTCCTCCCCACTTTAATTCTCCAACCCAAATTAGTTTTCAGCAATTATTTTTTTGAAGATATTTTCTCTCTCCTCCCCTGGCAAGTCCATCTGTTAGATAGACATTGGGGTGCTTAATGATGCCCCACATTTCTCTGAAGTCCTGTTCATTTTTCTTAATTATTTTTTTCTCTCTACTCTCCAGGTTTCCTAATCTCTATTAGTCTATCTTCCAGTTTATCTCCAAACTTCTTTATGATCTTTTGTCTTATGATCCAGCTTCCGTTTCGTCTATTGCTTTAGATTTAATAATCTCCATTAATTTATCTTCAAGCTTGCTGATTCCATCTTCCGTCTGTTCCAATCAACTTTTGTGCTGCGTTCTGGGCTGAATTGGAGCATCTCTCCCTGTACCATGGAATGTGTGTGACCTTATTTGAAAGTAGGGCTTTTGCAGATGTAATTTGTTAAGATGAGGTTACATTGGTGTAAGCTGGGGCTCTAACCCAATATGACAGGTGCCTTTATAGAAGCAGGGCATTTGGACACAGACACGTACTCTCAATGGGAGTGCCATGTGAGGATGAGGACAGAAGAGAAGTCAAGGAACCCCAAGACTGCCAGAAAATCACTAGATCTAGGAGAGAGACATGGGACACATTTCTCCTTCAGTAGGAAACAAGAGTACTGACACCTTGATGTAGACCCTCTGGACTCCAGAACTGTCAGAAGATAAATATCTCTTGTGTAACCCACTTAGTTGTCACTGTCTTATTGTGCAGCCCCTAGCGAATTAATACACGCTCTTTCTGTGATTTTTTTTTTTCATTTCAGTGTTGTGCTTTTTTTTTAAAATTTTTTTTTTATTGAATCATAGCTGTGTACATTAGTTGCAGAATTTCCATTTGGTTCTTTTTATAATTTTTACCTTTTATTAATATTCTTTATTTGATGAATCATTGTGAACATACCTTCTTTTCATTCTTTTTTTAAATTATCAGATAAATTTGAGGGTCCAAACCTTTTTTGTTTTTTTTAAATTCAAGCTCTCCTTAAATTATTTGAATATATTTGTCATAGCTGCTTTGAAGTCTTTACCTGTTAAGTCCGACATCTGAATTGCTTCTAAGGCAATTTCTTTGGTTTGGCTTTTTACCCTTGGGTATGGATTATTTCTCCTGTTTCTTTGCATGTCTTATAATTTTTATGTTGAAATACAGACAATTTTAGACGCTATAGTGTGGCAGGTCTGTGTACTGACTCTACTCCATCCCCATAGGACTTGATTTTTTTGTTTGTTTAAAGACTTGGCTGAACTGGTTCTATGACATCTATTTCCCTGGCAGTGTGAAGACTCTGGTGTCCCTGCTCAGATTTTTCTTTTCTCGTCTTTGTATAATCATACATGCCCAGGAAGCCTCCTGAACTAACAAGGCTCCTGGGATTGCTGACACATCTGTGTGCAGCTTTGGTATGCTTTCATGCTTGCCCCCCATCCTGTGCTGAGTGTCTGAGTAGGTACAGTCTCTCAGTGCCACACAGGCTCTCTAAGCTTCAGGGTTAACTGTGACCTCCAGGGAGTTCTTCTCGGCTATTTCTTTCCCTAGATATTTTAAAATTCTGCTGCTTTTCCTTTGTATTTATTGCTCCTGGTATCATGGAACCACTTGCTCCTCTAAAGTGCTCAACAATAATCTCAACCTGCCATTGCTGAAATAGAGCTTCCGTCCAAAAGTAGGACTTGGGTGGGGGAAGGAAGTCCTAGTTCCCTCCACCATGCCCACTGGGAACAGGGCTTGTGCAATTCACCAATGAGGTGTTGAGAGATATCAGCTGCCTGATCCTGAAACCATAGCCTTGGACTGAGAGCTGGGAGTAGGGATAGTCCCACCTTCTTGGATACACACCCCTTGTGTATGGATGTACAATCCACCCACAGAGGTGAGGGTTAGGGGCAGAAGTGGATCATGGTTCTGATGCTACAGACTCTTACTACTCTGAATTAAATTCAATAGACTTTCCCGAATGTATCTTTCTCTTCTTGCTACAAGCCTTTATGACATTTCCAGACATTTTACGTGATTCAAGAAAATAATTTTCACTAGTTACACAGTCATTGTAACTAGTATAGTAAGAGTATAGTAAGCTTACCACATGGCAATTCGAAAAGTCCTACATGCCCATTTAATTGTACTAATTATCTTCCTTACTTGCTATCCAGCATCCCACCAGGCAGTTGGCCAGCCTCTCTCTTGCCTTATCTCTTCTCCCTTGCCATTTATTCCATCCCAATCAATTCTTGCTTTTTCTAATGCACAGTAATTTAGCCTTCTTATTTAACTACTCCTAAATCCACCTTTCTCAACAAAAATAGCCCATTGAGAGGTTTACTAAGCAAAATTAGTTCCTCTCTCCCAGGATTAATTCTGAAATCCAGTTCTCAAATTAACAAAACTCTATTACCTAGTATATTACCTTGTATTGCTCCTTTACTTAAACCCTAAATGGCTGTGAAGAGATAGGCACCATGTGGGGTTAGGGGAGGAAGGTCTTCCACCTGGGAGGTGCTCAGTCTCCTAGGGGAGACAGACGTGGGCATAACCCAGAGAAATTGTGTGAAAAGGCTAAAATAGGAGTATGTGCCAGGGCTAGTAGGACCCCTCAATCTCTGGAAGTTACACAAGATTTCAGGGAAGAGGGCAAGAGCATTCCACGCAGAGGAACTATGAGGAAGTCAAGAGGTGTGACACTGTGAGGTCTAAGCTGTGACTAATCGTTTGGTGACAACAGAGGAAACGAATGTCGGGATGTGGTGACAAGAGACTAGAAACATGGACAGAGGCCTGAAAAATGTGTTAACTAGGTGTTTCAGATTCTACTTCCCCAACTAGGTGTGGTTTAACTGGGGTTTTCTCATTACTGGTTGAGGCCTCTTGTTATTTAATACATGTGTTAGACTCTACTGAACATAGTGAAGGCTTTCTATAAATAATTGCTTAACTATTGCCTAGAATATTGGCTGTATTCCTAAATTGGCAATTAGTACTTCCAATCATAAAGAGACTTCTCAGATACCCCATCCTAGGATTTGCTAAGAGGTAGACAAGCTGGTCCTTGGAGCTATTTTACATCCAGTATATATAGTCAAAAGACTAAATCCTTAAAGGAAGTCCATGATGGCGGGGCCTTGGGAGAGGTGGGATTCATCCTAGAGGTGCTATTGAGGATCTGCTTCTGATCCCAGGCTAGGAAGTGATACACAGCCAATGGGAAAGATAGGGGTACTTCCAAGAAGGGGATGCTGGTATCTTAATCCACACCCACTACTTACACAGCACTCACCATGTGTCAGACACTGTCATCAGCACAATGTATGTATATTAAGTCATTTAATCCTAGGAGAAACCCTCCAAGAATGGTATTTTAGCTTTCCCATTTTATATATGGGGCATTGAAACTTTCAAGGTCATTTAGATGGTAAATGAAAGTTGGTGAGTCTGGCTGCCCTACTTCCTCTCATGGTGGGTGGCTGGGTTCAAGTCATCTTGAAAGAACCCACCAGACAGCAGTTTTCTGGGATGCCAAAACTCTGGCCTGGGAGGAAGCAAAGCTGAGTAGGGCCCATCACAAGAAGTAGGGAATGGAGGGCATCACCTATCAAATAGGGAAGAGGAACAGAGTGGAAGAGAGAAAGAATGTGCCACACCAGATTCGTGGACAATGGGTCTTCCCTGCATTAGGAAGAGGAGGAATTTTAAAGTAAATGTAGTAATAGACCATAATGCTAATGACTAACAGCACATCCTAACTGCTGTTGGCATTCCAGGCACTCACACACTATTTAACATCCCTATTCCCTGCAATCACCTGTCTGAATGAACAGAAATCTTCAGCAGTTGGATAGAGGAAGATTTAAAATACAGCATTATTGGAGGGGGAAGAGCCAAGATGGTGGTCTGTAGCCAGCTTTCTGCAGATGCTCCCATCCAGAAGGAGAGTTAAAGCACAGAAATTTAGCAAGAAAGCCAACGGTTTGGAACTGAGCCAAAAGAGAAGGGCGAAGAACGCACATCAACCCTGCTGGAGCAACCTGTGACCCCAAGGATACAAATAAAAGGTACAGAGCACATCACCAAGTGGACGGGAGTCCCCTCCCGCAAAAGAACGGCTCACAGTATACTCCATACCTCCATACAAACAA
>CAUYON010006896.1:0-30870 GCA_963573935.1 Arctocebus calabarensis
CAACATGTGGATGTCGTTGAAGTATTTAATTTCTCCATCATAAATGAAACTCAGTTTAGCTGGATACAGGATCCTGGGTTGAAAGTTCTTTTGTTTTAGGAGATTAAAAGTTGATGACCATTCTCTTCTAGCTTGAAAGGATTGATCAGACAGATCTGCAGTTATTCTAATATTCTTCCCCTTGTAGGTAATGGATTTCTTACATCTGGCTGCTTTCAGAATGTTCTCCTTCATATTAACTTTAGTGAACTTAATTATGATGTGCTTGGAGGATTATTCGGGTTGGGTGATGCTGGGGTTCTCAAACTGTCTGCTATCTGAATTTCAGAATCTCTTGGCATGTCTGGAAAGTTCTCTTTCATAATCTCATAAAGGAGAGACTCTGTGCCTTGTGATGCCACTTCATCATTTTCAGGCGAATATTGTTTTTTTTCAAGTTATCCCAGAGCTGTCTGAGAGAATGATCCGTTTTTGCCTTCCATTTCTCTTCTTCTTTGGAAGTTTAGGAGAGCTTGAAAGCTTTGCCTTCCATGTCATAAATCCTTTCTTCTGCTTGCTCCATTCTGTTACTGAGGGATTCTACTGTATTTCTCAGATCTTTGAGGGCTGCAACTTCTTGTCTCAATGTGTCAAAGTCTTTGGTCATTTTGTCTTTTAATTTGTTCAGTTCTTGAGACACCTTTGGGGTCATCTTTTGTATTACTGCTTGAAATTCTAATTCCATTTTTTTGTCCATTGCACTGTTCTTATTTGCTATCCAGACTCTGAATTCAAGTTCTGACATCTCAGCCATTTATTGATACAAGGGATCTTGTGCTGTATCTACCTTGTCGTTCCTTGGGGGAGTTGATCTACTCTGATTATTCATATTGCCAGAGGTTTTCTGTTGATTCCGCCTCATGATTATTTTTCACCGTTGCCTATGACTGTCCTCAGAGTTGAGGAGGTGTCTCTCCCAGATCAGATCCCAGTAGGATCACTCTGTTGTTACTGGATCTTTGCAGGGAGTGACCCTGAGTAGCTCCTCTGGGACTGCCCCACCCAGGGAGTTCTGGCTGCAGGAGCAGCTCAGGGGTGTGGCATGCCAGGATCAAGCAGCAGGTCATGGGGTGGGTCACCCGGTGCCCTTTGCAAAGGGAGCCCATGCTTCCAGCAGTCTCTAGCTGGGAGGAGGTCTCCGGAGGGAGGGCACAGGTAGCACACCCTCCTAGGTTCCTGGCCAGATAGGTGGGGCCAGTGCTGAGGCAGAGAGGGTAGGGGAGGAGGCAGGTTGTGTGGCTCCCAGAATTCCTGGCCTGGGCAGGCAGGCAGAGGCCTGGCAGCTTCCTGGCAGAGCCTCTGGCTGGTGTGGGCAGCAGACGCAGGCCCTGTGTGGGGGTCCCAGCAGGGTCCCTGGTGATAGCAGGCCAGGCAGCAAGCCAAGGCTTGGCAGGGTCCCTGGCTGCTGCAAGCAGAGGGCCGAGTCCCTGAGAGCATGAATCAGAGCAATATGGGAGTCCTGGCAGGCAGCAGGCTGAGGCTGGGCAGGGCACAGGTTGCCCTAGGAGGGAGTCCTAGTGGGATTCCTGGCTGCTGCTGGCAGCAGGTCAAGGCCCGGCGGAGTGCTAGTTGGGTCTGTGGAGGTGTCCCAGTAGTGTGGAGTTCCTGGCCGCTGTGGGTGGCAGGCCTGGGGCATGGATCAGAGCCACATGGGGGTCCTGGTGGATGGCAGGCCGAGGCCAGGTGGGGCACAGATCACCCCGGAAGGGAGTCCCAGTGGACTTCCTGGCTGCTGCTGGCAGTGGGTCAAGGACCGGTGGGGTGCCAATCGGGGCCATGCGGGGGTCCCAGCAGAGTGGAGTTCCTGGGCGCTGTGGGCTGTGGGCCTGGGGCACAGATGGGAGCCAAGCAGGGGTCTTGGTGGGCGGCAGGCTGAGGCCAGGCGGAGTACAGATCGGCACCACAGGGGAGTCCCTGCAGACTTCCGGGCCACTGCTGGTGGTGGGCTAAGACCCAGTGGGTTGCAAATCAGGGGGCATGCAAGTCCCAGTGGGGGTCCCAGCAGAGTTCTTAGCCGCTGCAGGCAGCAGGGTAAGGCCCAGTGGAGCATGGATCAGAGCTGCGTGGGGGTCCCAGCAGCATCCCTGGCCTGGGGGCTGGCCTGGGCTTGGTGGGATCCCGAGTCTCTTACCTGGTGGGCCACCTGATCCAGCAGATAGAGAGAGTGGGCACTGCTCAAGTTTCAGTTTCAGCAGAGGTCAGGCTTCTGGTGCGTCAGGTAAGAGATGAAGGGTGTCCTGGAAGTTCAGAATGGCATAAAACTTTAGTTCAGTTTTTCTTCCTGAAGCTTTATTTCTGGATATTGCAGCTTGCCTCGGAGGTGACCAGCGAGGCTATCACTTCTTTCTCTCCCAGCTGGGCTTCCAGTCTTCAGCTCAACTGGGCAGTTTCTGAAGGTTATCTTTCCTTTTGGACAGAAGCCTCTGTTGGAAGCTGCTTCCAGTTGGCCATCTTGCCACCACTGCCCCCCCCATTTTTTAAAGAGAAGTTTTATATTCATACATACGGAGCTATACTATGTGCCCCCTACCCAACACATGCACACTCCCTTTGTCAGCACCCCCCATGAGACTGTTACATTTTTTTACAATTGGTAAGCCTACAATGACTTATGGTTATCACCTGAAGTCCATAGTTTATGTTGAGGTTCATTCTTGATGTTGTGAACCTTCTATGGCCCTGGACAATTGTATCATGACATATATCTGTTATTATAGTATGAAAGAGAGCAGTTGCACTGCCCTATAATCCTCTGTGCTCTTCCTGTGCACCCCTCCCTCCGTGTCTAAACCTGGAAACCATTGATCTTCTGGCTGTCTCTATAGTTTTGTACAAGGTTGAAACCATTCAGTCTATAGCCTTTTCAGATTGGCTTCTTTCACTTGGGAATATGCATTTAAGTTTGCTTCAGGTATTTTCATGGCTTGATAACTCATTTCTTTTTAGTATTGAATAGGGACATAAATTTTTTTGGGGGGAGGACACAATCCAATCCAGTACACCATGTTAATAGTCTACAAGAGATGGCAACCTTTGATGAATCTTTCTAGTGTTACTGGAATGTGGAGGAAGCATCTGAGAAGTAAATCAGATGTAGGAGATCAGAGTATTTGAGAAGACAGAGTTCATCAAAGGGTTGGGCTCAGCCCCTTCTTACTGACTATTTCCCATTTATTTATTCATTGTAAACCCTATTCTGTTTTCTCCTAACTTTTCAGTTCTGGTTGATTTTGGTTGGCACTGATTGTAAATGCTCTTGATAACAGTTCTTAGAAGTCATTGAAAAGAAATAGTTGAAAAAAATACTATTTTGCTAAAATACTATGAAGAGATTTTCCTAGTTAGTCCTTGGGCTATCTGTACATTTGATGATTCTAACAGGTAATGCCTACTGATCAAAACTATCCTTAATAAGTGATAAAAACTTGAGTACTATTTTACTATTCTTTTTCCTCTTGGTATAAATGTCTAACTTTTGGGGATTACCAATTTTAAGTAAAACTGGTAAACCAATATAAGAAATTGTCGATTACTCTAAAAAGTAATTTTCAGCACTTGTATTAGACTTTTGTTGTTCCAATATGCTTTAAAATTGTGGTAAAATATGCATAATATAAAATGTATCATTGTAGCCTTTTTTTATATACAGCCTGGCCTAGGACCTGATAGCATATCTAGTTCTTCTCCATCACTTATTTTAACTGTTTTTAAGTGTGCAAGTTAGTGGCAGTTAAGTTCATTCCCAGTGTTGTGCAGCCACCTCTACTTTGTATTTCCAGAACTTGGTAATCAACCCTGAAACTCTGTACTCGCTAAACAAAAACTCCCCATATCTCCTTTATTCCAGCCTTGATAACCTGTATTTTACTTCCTGTCTCTATGAATTTGCCTATTCTAGCTACTGCATGTAAATGGATCATAATATATTTATCCTTTTGTGTCTGGTTTATTTCATTCAGCATAATGTTTTCAAGGTTCATCCATATTGTAGTGTGTATTAGCATTTCATTCCTTTTAAGGCTGAATAATAATTCTATTGTATGTGTATACACGCATTTTCTTTATGCGTTCTTCTGTTGGTGGATATTCGGGTTGTTTCACCTTTTGGCTATTGTTAATTATCTTTATCTGAACAATGGTTTTCAAAGTACCTGTCTGTGTCTCTGCTTTCAATTCTTTTGAACTTATAAGTGGGACCAAAGTAGTTTTTACATAGATTATCTTCTTTCAATACTGTGTGGGAGTGGGGTCAGATGCTATAATTCCTATTTTTCAGACACTCACATTCAAACAGAGATATTAGGTGAATTGCCCAAGGTCATCTAGCAAGTTAAAAATAAAAGTGGACGGAGAATTTGCACATCCTAATTCATGCACTGGCCTTTCTCTCTATACCTTGCTATCATCCCATTATGCTTTTTATTGCTGAGGTTGAATTAAAAAAATGATATATCTTATTGATTATTCTAGTAGCTTTTGTGGAATTTCCAAGGAAGTATGTCTCACATCCTTGTCCAGTTCTAAATTGTTCTGTGTTCTGGGTATCAAACCCATGCCAGGAGCTTTGTTTTTTTTGTTTCTTTCTTTTTAGCTTCTTGGGAACATGTTTCGAGATGCCACCTGCATTATAAAAACTGTTGCAAGAGACCCCTTCCTAACCCACATGTATCACTGTGGAGCTGTCAGAGCACAGCCTTTTCCTAGCCTTTTTGCTTTATTGTCTGAAAACAACCAGTTAAATTGCTCATTTCAGAGCACGGACTACTGAAATATGTGGCTCTTGAAGCTCAGAGGTTAAATAAATACTAATGAGCTACTCCTGTGTTCCTACAGTACTTAAAAACTCTGGTCACATCTCTTAGAAATGTGGTAGAAAAAACATATTTAGTGATTTCCAGAGTCATAAGAATGAATTGTTCATATATTTTGGTTTTGTGTAAGTACCATTTTTGTTTGACTTTTTTTTTTTTTTTTTTTTTGGGTTGCATGAAGAAAAATTCTTAAAGTTCTAAGTTCTCATTGGTGTAATGTAGAGACGAGTGTTCCATATCATGGAACTTGGGGGGAGCTTTTAAAATTTTTTTTTCTGTTGTCATTTCAGGGGCTATACACTCTGGGCTTCAGGTCTTGAGCAAGGGTCCTGTTTATTCAGACAATTCTCTCCCCCTCTCCCATAGGAGTTTGGTTTTCATCTGTGACTGAATCAGGTTGGGAGTTATCTTTCAATTTCTGGCTACCACAGTCAGCAAACTCTGCTGGCTGATTGCATTTTTGTCCAACTATGGACCCAGGGGCACTGTAAAAAGTTCAGATCTGACACATCAAGAGGAAAATGAAGAATAAACAAGCATGCTGAGAGCTTTCTACTGTGTGAGGGGCCAGACTCACTAAGATTCTCAGCATCTTTTGCGTACCGCGGCTGTAATTTGAGAGGTTCAAGTTTGATCAGGAGTTAGACTTCAGAATCCGTGTCTCTCTCTCAACGGCGTTGTCACTTTTCTAAGACAAGGACTGAATTTAAGTGATGTAATCTTTGCTGTGTTTCTAATTTTAAAGCAGGGTGAGGGATAATCACTTTGCTCCTCCTCCCAACAGGCCTTTCCCTGATAATGATGGGCTTTGTTCTAGGGAGCACATTTCTCAACTTTGCTCTCATGCTTGGGTAGTTTGGCAGGTTTTCTGATGCTTTGGGGCAATCCGAATCACACCTGAAGCTGAAGGGCTGCTGACATATGGAGCTTTAATTAAACCAAGCTGAAAAAGGAGCGCATCTGGACACCATGGCTGGTGCTTTTTTGATTATGTTTTTTTCAGAAATCATGTTTATCTTTTCTACCAAAAAAAAAAAAAAAAGTTGGAATAACATGAATAACCAGATTGAACTTGGTCAAAATGTTGTGTCAAGAAAAATTTGTTTTCTTTTGTGAGTGTTATAGGCAATACTTGAAAGAGTTGAAGTGGGATTTGACCCTGAAAACAGCTGTTTGAAGGGCACGTTTCTTCTCTGAACAGAATATCTTCTAAGATTGATTTCCACTGGTCCTGAGGGAAGGTAGTAGAGGAACATTTCGTCCAAGGTGACCCAAAAGCTCATCAAAAAATCTCTTAAAAAAGAGATTTTCCAATTCAGAACCTGCCATAGGTGCCACTTGTAAAGTTTGATGAGGTTAAAGGTACTTCTCTGCTCCTGAAAGTGAAAAGTTTCTCTTTAAAATTTACTCTATTGTTGCCCTTTCGCTATATGAATCATTAATTGTAGCCTCTATCTGTGTCATAATAAAATTATTCTTAAATCAGAAGAAGAAATTAGAGTACCCTTCCATTTATTAAACAATTATTCTGATCCAGGCACTGCACTTGACCATAGGGAAACAAATATTCACTCATTTGTTCACTCACTCATTCAGCAAATACAAAATGCTCATCAAGTCCATGTGAAATTTAAAATTGCACCCTATTTTAAGTTGCACATGAACTTTATGGCCACCCTGTACTTACTATGTGCCTATCGTGTGCCAGGCATGGTTTTGGGCCCTGGGATGAAACAATGAACCTGAAAAAAGTTTCTGTTCTGATGGAGTTTGCTTTCTAGTGGGAGAGTGAGACAATAAAAAAATAAGCAAAACAATACGTTGAGGGAGTTATAAGTGATACAAAACAAGGAAAGTGAGGATAACATGCCATGTCCATGTTCATGTCTTTGTTCATTTTCTCATGTTTGCAACAAGATTTTATTAAATATTGTCCCTGTGCTAGCCTCTGTACCAGCGCTGAGGAGCCAATGGGAATTCAACTTGTGGTGAGAACTATGAGAAAACAAAGGACTGAGATTGACAGGTTGCAGGGGCTGTGATGAAGGTGTGTGTGGGCAGAGCAGGGATGTAGACAGTGTGTGGGGAAAGGTGTCCCTGAGGAATTAAAGAAGGAGAAGGAAGTGACACCAGGCATGGTGCTGTGTGTATGTGTGTGTTAGTAGGGGTGAAAAGATCATTTTAAGTAGGAGGAACATTGTACTCAAAGGCTCTGCAGGAGACAAGATTTGGTGAGAGTTGGTTGTGAAAACCAAATTTGGTCACAACCAAATTTTGAAGACCTAGATAACCTGTACAGCTTGAGATGAGGTTGGGGCCAGCTCATACATGGTCTCAAAGGCCATATTAAAAGTTTTGAACTTGATTCTAAGGGTGATGCAAAGACACTAAAAGTTTTCAGCAAGGATCTTATGTGGTCTTATGCATATTAAGATCTCCTTGCCATTATATAGTGACTAGATTAGAGACGGGTGAGAATAGGAGCTGGGGGACCAGAGGAAGGCTTATTTGAGCAAAGGAGGGATCCACTGGCAATGCTGTGTGTAGTAAACACCTCTCTGACAGCGCTGCTCTGGTCCTTCCGAATTGATCAGTGAGAATGAACCAACTGTCCAATCTTCTGCTTACGGGCACTCATTTTTCTCTACTTTTTTCTCCTCTTATTTCCCCCTCTCTTTTTGGTAGGAATAGTGCAGATTAGCAATTACATCCTAACCATAAAACTTGGTATCTGGCACCATAATAATTACTGTCCAGGCATTAACTCATTTAATCTTCACAAACATCCCACGAGAAAGGCACTGATGTTATCATGATTTTCTAGGCAAGAAACTCTGGCTTGGAGAGGTTGAATGACTTACCCAGTTTCACGCAAGCTGAGAGTGGTGGTCCTGGCATTTGAATGCAGGCAGCCTGACTTCCAGGCTCTTCTAGGGCATTTGGGGCATTTGTTAGATTTCTTTTTCCCTCTAGACATTTTTGCTGGACGTGGGAACGTGGGTACTTTTGATACCTTGGTGGAGAGGTGGAGAGTCCTGCTGGGAAGTAGGATTAGGTGTTCAGGAGTGATTGTACGTATGTGCCATATTCATGAAAAATCATTTTTCCTTTTTTTGTCCACCATCTGTGTCACACCTGGAGGCACTCAGTATTTTTTCAGAAATATAGATGATTCATACAATTATTTTTCTTATAATGTCTAACCTCCCAGAAGAGGCACTGGAGGGGAAAGTTCATTTATAAAGATTGGCTATGCTTTTAAAGGCATCTTAATTTGGTGTGTTGGAGAAAACTAGGCTGCTAATTGATTAGCTTGTTTCTTGTCCCACTAATTGAGACTTGGTCTTTAGTCACATGGCTCCTAGGCAGTTTTGGCTTCAGCTGTGTGTCCTGATCTCAGCTTGCCAAAATCAGATGCTGTGGGGTGTAGAGTTAACAATCTGGCAGCGCATCTGGGGATGTAATGTAGATGCCATTATGGAAAAATGAGGAACTTCCCTCCCAATTAGAGAAGATCGTTCTGGTGCTTATTCTGTTGTTACAAGCTTGTTCTCTTAAATACCTCCACTGTTGCAATTCTAAATATAAGACATAATTCTTTTTATTTTTTCCAAAAGGGAAACCTGTGTATATTGAAATGTTATTTATATTACAAACTAATATTCTCAATAAGTGCTTGGCAGTGATGAGTTGACTCAGTTAAGTTGAGGACTAGACTGTTGGACTAGGCTGAGAAAGAGAAAAAGGTTTGTGTGGATTTTAGCCGCCCTTTCTGGAGAGGGAGAGCTGCCAGACAACTCGCAGAGAAGAAAGCAGGGTCAGTGAAAGGCGTTCTGACAGGCCACCGGCACTTTCCGAGCTCTTTGGGTCCCTCCCATCATGGTTAAGCCCTGCTGGGTGTTGCCTTCAGTGGCTTCCTCTGAGTCCTCAATCTCGGGGCAACCAGCTGTCCACTCAGAGCTCCACAGTCAGGGCCAATCACAGGGTAGAAACATTTGTTTTCCATTATTATATCAATGTTTCCATATTACAAGGAAAGAAGACCAAAAAAAAAATCACTCAAATCTTAAGTAATAATGAACCATCAAGGTATTTTTTTATTTATAAGGTAAGAATAATAGCTTACAGTCTTTTAGCACCACTGTGAGACCATATTTAAACTGTGGAGTACAGGGCCTGGCCTTGCATAAATGGTGGTAGCTGTGTAACTCGCATTTCAGGGCGTTTCTGCAGGCACTCTCTCGCTCCCTTCCTTCTGTCCTTCATATCCAACTTACCCTATGATATTTTGTCTAGAATATCTAACTCAGTGCAGGAGCTCGTACCCCATTTGCTAATTCTTTTGTCTCTCTCTCTCTCTCTTTCTCTTTCTTTCTTTTTTTTTTTTTTGCTGCTTTTGGCCTGGCCTGGTTAGAGTCCACCATCTCCGGTATATGGGGCGGGCGCGCTACTCCTTGAGCCACAGGTGCTGCCCCTTCCCGACTTTCTAAACAGCTCACGACTGGAAACGACCAAGTCCGGGAAAGACACACATACTGATTTCCAAAGATCCATTTGACTGGGAAGCACTTCCATAAGCAGAGTATTGTCAGAGTTATGCAAAATGAAACGAAATAATGAGTTGAGCTCTTGGAGAACTCAAAAGATCATCAAAATGGGACCCGCTCCCCCCCAACAATCTCCATTTCCACTCTAGATCTCTTGTTACTTGGTTAAGCAGTCAAATCGCAATTTGAAATCGGGATCATGTTGTTCAGGTTCGTTTTGCCTCTGAAATGAATCTGTTGGAAATCAGGTTGGGGTGAGATGATCTTTTATTTCTCTTCCAACCCTCTGATTCTGTGTATTTTTTGAACAGGAGGAGGAAAACGATGCCATCAAATGGCGTTTACTCTTTTGAAATTGTCCCAAGAGCGGCACAACTTGAAGTCTATTTATTCAATCCTCTGAAAGTTGGGTAGTCTTTAAACACGTGTCAAGACAGCCGGCCTAATACTTGTATATTTTACTAAGAGGTTGGTGGGCTTATTTGATTTAGCTCATGTGAGACGTTTAATTGTTTTCTTCTTCTTTCTTTGCTGGCAGTGACTTTATCTAGTAGAATAAAGCTTTGTCCAGCTGCCCCCTCTCATTCCTTACACACAGAGATGGGAGCTGTGGATGGCTGGGGTTTTCTTAAGGCTCCCAACGACCATGTGTTTCACATCAAGTGAGCTAATACCTTTTCAGCTGAAAACCTTTCAACGGCCTCAAATTTCCAGGCCAGACTTTACCTCTGGGTTCCAAACAGATCCAGTCTTATTTCATGTTGGTTCACTCTTAATATTGGCATAATAGATGCTGATTCATGAGAGTAAATTCCAAGACCTGCTTCAGATTATGCCTCAAATCTCATACCCAGTATTTTCCTCGTCTACCTCCTGCCATCCTGTTATGGAAAGCTCTATGCATATTGATAAAATTAATGGTGTAGTAAATAAATATGCCCCTGGTTTTTCATAAGGACACAACAAAGTAGGCATGGCTATTAGTCATATTTTACAGATGATGAAACAGGCTGAGGGAGATCAAATCACTTGCTCAGGGTAGCAGAACTAGCATGCAGAATGATGATGACAATTTAGGTTTGTAACACCAAAGTTTGGGCTCTTAACACCCAAACCGTGCTGTCTCTGCAGCAGGAGAGGTGAGTGCCAAAACTTGAGAGGGTAAGACATTCTTTTCTTCTTGTTTTGATCCAATTAATTTAGAGCAAAAGGGATCTTTGCGATCATTTGATCTCACCTCCTTTATAGATGAAAGACTCGAGGCTTGCGATGGGGAGTGATTTGCTCAAGGTCACACTATTGGCAGGGTTTGCACCAGAACAAAGGAGACCTGTGCTCTTTCCAGCACAGTGCCCTGGGCAGGGTAGGAGTCTGAAATTTCAGTGGAGCAAGATGGGGCTGGCCAAGAGTTAAGAGAGCTAATTTTTGTCCTAAATTAAAAATAAATTGACATGCTCTTGAAATAAAAATATATAGAGGGTGCCAAAAAATGTATACATATACACATTTTAAGAAAGGAAAAAATGTATTAAAGTTATAATACTCAATATATACCAATAACACTTGTTATCTTGTATATTGTGTCTTGTATCTCTTGTAATTGTAGAAGTCAAATGTGACTTGAGTATTATAATGTTAATACAGTTTTTTCCTTCCTTTAAGTGTGCATACATGTTTTTGGCACCCTCTGTATATCAAAGAATCCTACATGTGTAAAGATCTGGAAAGCTTTGCTGGTCTTCTCCCTCGGTAAAATCTAAACTCCGGTTCAGGATGCCCCAGGCGGTGCATCATCTACCTCTGGCTCCCCACCCCAAGCTTTCTAGGTTGCATTTGAGCCCTAGAACCCAAGATTTCAGCTTTGGGCCTTTTATTGACATCTCACCTATTGCCTGACCTGTCCTTGGTAGGGCTGCCTTCTTCTGCCTGGCTCAGTTTAAGCACCCACCCTCAGAGAGATTTTTCTGGACATCCCTTTGTGGACGCATGTCCTCTGCCCCAACCTGTGTCATTTTATCCTTTTTTACTTTAGCACTTATTTGTTATTATTTCTTTCTTAGTTTACTTGTTTAATGTTTGTCACTCCTTCTAGGTTGTAAATCCTGTGACATCCAGGTCATGCTTGTGCCATTCAGCACTTGAATCTGGCATATCTGTTGATACATTTTTTCATTGGGCAAAGCCCAATATCCACTTCTCAGAACCATATTGCCAGAAGCACTATTGGGAAGAGCTTTAAATATTCTAATTCCAGTTCGAATTTATTTTCTAAGAGTAGTATACATAAGTTATTGTTCTTCACCCCCCCACACAGGAAATTACCAAAATCCTAAGGGAATGGGATGGAAGGCAGTCAGAACTTTTGGAGACAGGTGAAGCCCTAGGAATGGCCAGAGTCAGTGGCACTACATGTGTGCAGTACACACATAGGTGGGCCTGAACCAAACTGCCTTTTCCAAATTTTGAACAGTATAAAAAAATCTCTGAGCTCTGATTAATGCCTACTTGCTTTTTCTGTGAATCAAGCTCTTCTGATAGCAGAGTGTCTTTCTCTACTGAAAAGACTGTATCTGAAGGCCCCTGGGGCCTTTCCCAGTGCCAGATGTGCCGATGATGTTCATCAGACTGAGGTTTGTAGGAAGCAAGTATATACATTTTGGAATAAAATTAGTCTATAAATATTATGTAAACATAAAATCAATAATGATAATATTAACATGTGGCTTTTCTTTCACTATTATTTAATTCTCATAATGACCCTTTGGAAATAGGCACTTTCGCTATTTCTGTTGCATAGATGAGGAAACTGAAACTTAGGCAATCAAAAAACAAAATGACAAAACCAAAAATCTAAGGCAGACTGGCAGGTTGGTACAGAGCTAGCATTCCAAGCTGGTCTCTGATTCCAGAGCGTTGGCACTGAACATTATGCCATAAACATAGGTCTTTCCTCACCTTCTCCTTTCCCTGATGACATGGGCTAGACATATAGGAACCAAAAATGATGTACTTGGTAGTAGATTCAGAAGGAGGCCTGGTAGCCTTTGGGTAAGCAGGAAACGGCAGGGCCTTCATGCTCCTCGAACTCCCTGACTCCGTGATTCCCCAGGAATCTTGTAATGCTCTTATGGATGTGGGAATCTTCCCAGGAGAGCTCCATGACCAAGTTTCTTTTTGATGTTCACAGCTGAGGGGGAGTGGAAAGAGACCAGATACAAGCGTGGCTCTGAACTTCTGGCTTTGAGATTTGGGGTGCAGCATGGAACTCCCCTGTGGTGGACTTTTCTCATCTTGGCAATGAGAACAAGAGCAATGGCCACTTTGCAGGGCTTTCTTCAGACTGAAAAGACATAATGCTTCTGAGCGTGTTTTGTATGCAGTAGTATTTTGTGGATGCAAAACTTATTATTTGTGATCATCTTTTCAAGACTTGGTCTATTTGGACCAGGCAAAAGTGATCAATAACTGCTGATCGAGTGGCACAACATTGAGGGCCTGACAGTTCTGAGTTCCACTGGGTATTGTCCAGACTCCAATGGGTGGTGCGTCCCAAGCTTTCTCTGCTCTGGCCCTAGCAGTGGCTTCCACTGTTGAGAGAGCTAAATGGGCCAGGCCATAGTTTCCCAAACATCTGGAGCGTTTGCCCATCAGAGCCTATTGCTTTGGGGCATAAATCATGTACTTTAGTCCTTTTCACTGGCACATTTGCATCCATTAAAAGCAATTGTCCCAAATGTAAAAGTCATAATAGTGGTAGCCAACTACTCTGTCCTTTACTGACTGTCTGCCAAGCCTTGCATAGTGATCACACAGGAAAATCACTATGGAGCAGCAAATCTATTAGGAAACTACAGGAAATGCTTCCAAACATTTTCTGAGTCAGCTTTCTGACTTATGGGGTTTGCTCCTTCCCTGGTGAAGCATTTATAGAAACATGTCGGCTCTGAGAAGCAAGCTTCCCTGAACGGTGAGCCACATGCTTCAGTTAGGGGTGTTAAGTGGCTCAGGCAAAGACCTAGAAAGAGAGAGATGAATGGTTTCGTGTTTTGTGGTTCTGAAAGGTGGGGGTAGGTTTTCCTTAGAGGGAGAGTTGAACGAACTGGTCAGACTGAACACAGAATGCTTTCCTTTAGCAGGTCCAAACCAAACTGCTCGATTGCAAAGTCGAGCTATGTCCTCACTCCACCGTTTATAAAGCTGTTGCATTCCTGGGCAGGGGAACAATAGGCAAATCACAAAAGGAAACAGAAATCATATAAAATCTTACTTTTAGTGGTGAGGTCTCTCTTTTGTTGTAGGTCCTGGAAGAGCTGATGTAGGCTACATCCTTCATCACCATTTCCATAACACTCTTGGAAATGAATGATATAAATGTTCCACCACTGAAAGTAACCACATGCTGGTGACAAGGCTGCTTCTTATCCTATCTGGTCCATTGTTCCTCACCCCATGTCACCAGAATGCTGGACCATCCTGGAGTTATAAGTGTATAAAACAAAGTCCCTGAAACAGAGCAGCCCCGTGCCATGTGCTGCTGTACACGTGTCTGGCACTGGCTTGTCTCTAAACATTGTATTTGTTCTGAGTGTTTATTCTAACTTCTAAGTCACCAGCAGCAAATGGTCCCTTTCTTGCACAGTTTAGATGACACATGCTCTTGCAGGGTAGTTGTATACATTTTCTTTAAAAAAGAGAAAAATATTTCTTTAGTAAGTATGGAAGCCAAAAAAGAGTTAATTTGAGGGATCTGGTGGTTTCTTATGGTGGGGTTTTCAGATTGACTAAGACGAGAGATTCACTTAAAGTCATCTAAAAATCCCATTAGGATGTGGAAACAACCCAAGAGCCCACCAGCACATGAATGGATTAATAAACTGTAGTATATGTATACCGTGGGATGCCATTCAGCCATAAAAAAGATGGAGACTTCACATCTTTTATTATTTACCTGGTTGGATTTGGGGAATACTCTCCTAAGTAAAGTGTCTCAAGAATGGAAAAGCAAGCATTTCATGTACTCAGAACTAATCTGAAACTAGTAGATCAACAACTATGGGCCCACAGGAGAGAAAAACACAATTAAATTCGAGAAATGGGGGGCTTATACCACCTCTCAGGTACAATGTAGGGGTATATGTCACACTTCCTGGGTGAAGGACTCAACTATAACTTGGACTTTATCTTACAAATGGGCACAATGTAACCTAATTGCATGTTCCTTTATATTCACCTGAAATAAATTAAAAAAATCCCATTAGATCAACATTTCATATGGGACGTGTGATCCCAGCTGATAGTCAAAAGCTTGGAAGATGTGAGAGATGAAGCAACAGGTAGAAATACCAGGACTATGGCCATTTGTGTATACATGTATGTAAACAGCATCAAAACATCTGGAAAAAGAAAATTATCTACTTTGTTACACGTATATAAAAATATATACTTTTATATGTACATATGTAAAATGCTAAGTGTATGGTTGAGTGGTTCATTGCCTTCTCTGTTTTTATTTAGGTTTAGCTAAATGAAACACACCCCGTGAGTTGTGTTACCAGTTCTACAACTAACATGCTGCTTGCTTACCATTTTGGGTCTGGGCTTTTTGCTTTTTGGTGGCCAATAATATCTGAGGCATTTCTAATGCACTTGGATCCACCCGACAGTGTCCCACCCCGGTGCAAAAGATGAATGAATGCCTTTTAGGGAGCAGAGTCAGACTTGAAAGGTACCATTATCCCTGTACAGCTGGATCTTTCTTCATGGTTCTGAAAATTTTACTTCACTGGGCTATTTGGTGGTAGCTTCCAGTGGTATTTGATAAGAAAGAAGAGCACAGTCACGCCATTTTTCAAAATGAAATAGCAGTATACTCTTGTGTTTTTTTTTATTTTTTGAATTTACACCTAGACCAAAGGGATATAAAAATATAGTTTGGGGATCACTGATAATTCCTTCGGGGGGGGGTCTCCTGATTGTCCCCACTTTTTGTATGATACTGTATAGGTTTTAGTTTCTGTTATGAATTAATTCTTTATATTTATTATGTTACTTTTGATTTTTGATGAAAATCAAACATAATCTCATTGGGGTTTCACCGAAACACTGCCTTATTTATTTATTTATGTTTGTGGTCCTTGAGGTTTTTTTTTTTTTTTTAATTTCACTGATACTATCCATAGACAAAAACATGGTACCTTGGATTATTCTATGTTTTAAACAATGCAACTACACAACATTTCTTGAGTGTATCATGCACTTTGGTTAAGTGCTGCAGTTACCAAGATGAAAAGACGCAGTTCTTGCCATTAATGAGTTCACAGCCTAGTGGAGGAGAAGAAGAAAAATATTTATTTTAGAGAGTTTAAAATCTAATGATTTAATGGAAGGCCCTGGAATGTGATTGCCTAGATCTGAATCTTTTCTCTGCCATTTACTGGCTGTATGCTCATGGTCAACTTTCCTGATGTCACCTTAATCCCACAAAGTGGGGATAAATGCTATATTTTCTTATAAGGTCATTATGATAATTAAAAGAGTTCATACATGCATGGTGTGTATGAACTCCTTCCTGGCATAAAATAGGAGCCTAGTAATTGTTAGCTGCTATTATTATGGGCAATAAAATAAAAATTCGTATATGCATCAAAATCACAGGGTACAGGGCATTTTAAATGCAGATTCCTGGGCCTTCATCTCAGAGTTTCTGATTTCATAGCTCTAGGGGAAGCTGGATATTCTACATTTTTAAGAAGCACCTATGTAATTCTGATGCAGGGTATTCATGGGGCACACTTGGATGAGCATTCGTATGCAGAGGCAAAAGCAATATTGAAGAAGGGGGATAGTCTTTGTTTAGGGGTGAAGTCAGGACCAAAGAGATCATGGTACACACCCTGTGTTTTGAAGGATAATTAGAAGGTCAAAGGGCAGAGAGAATGGTAGCACTTGCAAAGGCACAGAGTTGTGGATCATTCCAGTATGTTTGAAATAATAGCTTTTGCATGTCTTTGGAAAGTTGTCCTAGGGTGGGTGGTTGGGGAAAAGTTGTAGGTGATGAAGTTAGAGAGAGAAATTCCTGGAGAGTTCCTGACCATCAAATTAAAGAAGGTCAATGACTAAGTGTGCCAAATTGTTTTCTGATTCCATTTGGACAAGATGAGGAATTTACTAGAGGTTTAATCTTGCAGTTAGTTATGGTGGTGATAAATAGGAACAGTTACCACTGGGCTAGTTAATCATTATGTTATATTCTTTTCTGATAACTAATGCTGAGCATTTCTGGGAGACTCCTGCTGAGGAGCTGGTTATGGGGCTATGTAGACACAGAAATGGGTTAAAAATCAGGATGTGTGGTCCCTCCTGCTTCTTGTGGATGTCTTCCAAAAAAGGTAAGCTTTTACCCATCTGAAATGTTTTTTTTAAAAGACATTTCAAATATTTTACATGTGGATGTTTGGATAATTGGAGAGTAATTAGGTAATGGCTCAAAATATCTACTCCATAATAAAAGAAGAGATCTTGGGGAAAAACAAATGTTGCTTTCCTTTCTCTTTTTGTCAGCCTCAGTAAAATGATGAATATTGTAAATGAGGCCTTGATCCTGTAGTACTGATAAATAAATGAACTTCAGGCAGAATAAGTGATTTTCTTCTTATACTGTTTTAAACCAAAGGGATTTCACAGTGAAACTGAACAAGAAGGAGGTTCCATATGCAATCTGGTTGTTACTTTACGTGTAATCTTTACATTGCTGTATAGTAGAATAAAGCTTTTTGTTAGTTATTTGGTGAATTTTATGAATAACTTGATCGCATGGGGGAAAGCAGATTGTTTGGGAAACATTGGTGACATGCAGTTGTTGGTGAGGCAAAGGGAAAGGAACTAACCAAGTGATTGGAAACGGATTAGCTGGCATAGCTGTTCAAGAGTCAGCTTTCTTTTATTCTGTCTCTTGAAAATTGTCTTTTTTCTAAAGTTCTATAGCTATTGTTTGCCTATCATGGTATTAGCAGAAACTAGATGGCTCTTAAAAAGTTACATAATCAAATCAAATGTTCATCTGATTCACAGCAATAGGAAGACTCTGCCCACTGTCCCTGTGTTGCTCCTTTATTATTTAATATTTTTATTTATTTCAAATTAATATGAGGGTACACATTTTTAGATTGCATTGTTCTCACTTCCAGGGTAAAGTTCCAGTTGTACGAGAGCTTGTTATACACCCTGGCACTGTGCACAATAGGTGAGATCCTGCCTCATGCCCTTCCTCATTCTGCCCATTGTCCACCCCCCTTCTCCCATCCCTCTCCGCCTCCCCCAACCCCACCCGTAATAGAGTCTATTTGTGTTTTATTGTTCATATGAGCATTTAGTTGTTTATATATTGATTACATATTAGTATGGAGTACATTAGATATTGCTCTATTATTGTTGTATCAAGTTTTGGCAATAACAGTTATCGCTGATGAAAAAATGAACACTTAACAAAGGAGAGGGAAGTTTGATTTTACAGCATGTGCATAGGAACTTGCTTAAAAACTTTTTTGGGGTCATATTGGAAATCCCTCAGCAGCATTATTCCCTTAGGTATAGTAACCAGAAGGTACTATCATAAAATGTAAATGACTGGGGGCTTCTGGATGTTTCTGAAAGAGCCTGCATTTAGATTAATGAACAGACTGAATAGTAGGTCGTGACCGGTGGCCAAACTCTTTGAAACACAGTAGGCCTATTGTATATGCAAGAGCTGCTAAATTCAAAGCAATGCATGCCTTGGATGCTTCTGGAAATATATATTAGCCTATTACACCAGCTTTCATTTTGTTAAGAGGAGAGAGAGAGAGAGAGAGAGAGAGAGAGGGAGAGAGAGAGAGAGAGAGATATGAAACAAACAAGCGCTAGAGAATTCTTTTTTTGCAACCTGGGCTTCTTTTGACAATGTTTTGAAAGTTGCAGCAGTTGTGTGTGAATGAATCCGGGTTTTTAATCTCTGGAAACAGAGGCCTGCTGTCTGATGCAGGCTTGTTTTTTTCGTGTTTGATTGGCAGGGCTTTCTGTCTCCCTCACATTAGAGAAGAAATACTATTCAGATTTCAACACAAGATACTGTTGGTGGAATAAACAGTGCCATTTTCATGGTAAAGTGGATGTTCAAGATGAAGAGTTTATTTAAGCCCACTGGTGAGCGACGTTCCTCTTGAATGAGGAGACCTCCTACAGGAAACAAATTTTATCAACTTCATTTTGTTGCTTTCCAAACTTTTCCTCCTGCGGGCACAGAGCTGCAACCTGTTCGCAGAACTGCACAGGCGGAGGAGTGGTGAGCTCGTTCAGAGCCCGGAGAGGCACGGGACGAGGCTCGGCCGCCGGCGGCAGGGGGCGCTCGAAGACTGGCTGCCACGCAGCAAAGCGGCCATGCAGGGAGACGGCAGGGAGGCTGTTGGAACAGGGACCCGACCTTCCCATGTTCTTTCTTTCAAAAGGGAAAAGAAAAAAAACATCAGCCAGCAAACAAAGGGCTCTAGAGAACCAAACGTATGCAACCGAAGAACTTAAAATTACCCCCTCCCCCCAGCCCCCCGCTCCCCTCTGCGCCCCGGGGACTCAAAAGAGGAACCTTGAGGTCCATATGTTCTCTGTCAGTCACTTTGCAGCTGTCCGGGCTTAGCATTTCTTCTTCTCCAGCCACATCCCCACTCCCCCACCCCACCCCAATTCGGTGATTTGGTCCTATTCGTCACCACTTAGGCTGCCTTGAGGGTGACTCCGGGCCGCGTGGAGCTGCCGGAGTGGTGCTTCCCAAGTACCCCCCATAGGTGGTGCTAGAGAGTATAAGCACTGACCCCACCACCTTTTTTTGTAAGGTAGGCGACGTGGAGGGAGCTCGCTCGGGACGTCTGGTTCTCAGCCCAGCTCTATCCCTAGGGCCCTCTCTTAACCTTCTTCGGACTCCTGTTCCTTTGTAAAATGAGTTCTTCACTTGTAAGATGAAGAAATTAGGCTAAATGGCTTCTAAGCGCTCAGGTTATGTCTTTTCATAAAATAAGAAGTGAAAGCTGAGGGTAGTAAACCAAAGAAGTCCACGATAAAGGAAGATTTTTTAGTATAACATTTTGAGTAATTGAGGCAAAAGTGTTTTTTCTTTTCCTCCCAGTGCGTGGATTAGTCTTCAGCACTTCACTTCTTCTCTATGATATATTGCTCAACAGATTTACTGAACTTTTTAATCCCTTAGTCAAAACTGAGACAAGCAGATTCGATTATACCTTAAGTGGAAGTTTTCTTTTTGCTAATGGCTTATTTATGAGATAACAGCACATTTCTTCATCAAGTAAAAATATTGCTTGATAAATAAACTGATGGATTATGCTTGCATTTGAGCTTTTGTTCTCAGAACAATTTTTATATTCTCTTTTTGGGGGATGTCATAATTTAATTGGCCTTAATGAGAACCAGATTGCCCAGTAGCATAAAAAGAAAATTGTCAATCTATGTCACATTTACCATCCTCAGTGATTGGCCAGGTTGTACTTTGGAATAAGTAGACAAATGTCAAGACTAAGAAGGGCACCTATAGGGCAGAAATACTGAATATAGATAATAAATTAATTCATTTTAAAATTACACAAGTGCTTACATTGTATTCAAACAGAATATGAAGCCAGTGGGAGGCAGAATGGAGAATTGAGCAACAGCTCTTTTAGCTGGTGACTTCAGGACTGAAACCTCTCAGCTCTCAGAAGGGGCTTCCTAAGGGCAGGAGTAGAAAGATAAGTTAATTTTGTTAAGTATAGGAAAGGACATTGTGCTTCAAAAGAAGAGCGAGACGTTATTTCAACGTGAATAAGAGTTTTTCTTTTACCCAGGAAGTGAAATGCTCCACAATTTTGTCATTATGATGCTTTTTCCCTGAAACAGTTGTGCCAACAATTTCCTAAATTCCATGAGGGCACATTTATACAATTTCTTAGTCTCTGCAGCACCTACTTTGCTTGTGTGCTTTTTCAATAAGAAATACTCAGAGGCAGTTATTGAATTGAATGTTCAATTATTTTTTCTCCGTCTTTAATGTATCAGTACAGCTACAGAAACAAACAAACCAAAAAAAAAAAAAAAAAAAAAAAAGCAAAAGCCAGTTCTTGCATGAAGTCATAACTTGGCTCATACTAAGTACTGAGCGCATTTCCAGCTCTAATGACTAGATACTCACCACCAGCTCGATCTAGGCTGCTGGGAATGGGCTGCACCATTTAGGAGAGACACTGTGTATTGCTCAGATCATTAAGCATGAATGTGCTGAGCACCAACATTCGGATTTAGTGCAAGCCATTGGCTGTTTCTTAGATCCAGCTTTCTGAGTTTCAAAAATGATTTATTTATACTAACATTAATGCCACTTTTCTCTTTGGGTCACTTGTAAAAAAAAGTTCTTTGCTAAGAGCAGTGCAGTCTATACTGTTCCACAATGTTACTGAGTGAGGAGCAGCTGCAGTGACCAAGCACTTAGTTGAAGCAGAACTATACAGAATCATTTTTATAATCTTCCAGGCAGTGTTGCGTTTGTTCTTTGGAGTGGAGTTGATGATGGTGGTGTTGGACCTGGTGATCAAGTTTGTGAAATGCTTAGAATTTGTTTTTCCATTTTTTGTTCAATCTCTATAAACCTTTGATAGGCTACTTTTGTTACCTAAGATAAATTCTAAAAAGCCGTTTTCTTCCCAACTATAAGTACAAACAATTGTCAAAAAATGTACTTAATTTTTGATGAAGATTGAGGTTCTCTGGAATTACTAGGACAGAAACACTGCTCGTTAAAAAGCCCCAAATCCTTCATGCCCTCAAGCTTTTCTTTTCTTCTTCCCTTCTTTCATTATACTTCACTTCTCAGAAGAGTTTCCAAATTCTGTTTTGTCACACCCACTTGATAATAATTTAATATGCAACTCTTCCTGAAAATATTTAATTATTAGTAGAAATAAATCTATCTACTAAGGAATAAAATGTTAAATGGGAATTTCAAGCCTTAGTCAACATGTGAGAGTTAATTTTTTCAAGGTACTAGGATCTTTTCAATTTTCTTAAAATTAAACTCATTAGTGGTAACTAATACCAAAATATGCCATCTATTTAATCATTAGAACTCTAAGATAAAATATCTTAGCAATTACGTATCTAGAAAAGCTATAAGGAAAGAATCATGTAGACTCACCAGTCATTCATTTATTCAATCTTTTTAAGTGATAGATTGCTTTGGGCTGAGACCCATTGGTGCTGATGAGTGAAAAAGGCCTGAGGCATGGTTCTTATACAGAAAGTTCACACTCTAGAGTTAGAGAGAGCCCTAGGGAATTGCAAATGCACTTATAACCTGGGGACACAGTTGGGATGGCTAAAAGGAAGGTTGTCTAAGGGCCAGAGTTGATCCTGGTCTTTGGAAAGTATGCACCTCCTTCTGGGATGAGAAAGCAGCACAGACCAAGTCAAGTATATCCTGGGCAGTTAAAAATTTCCTCCTGGGCTATGTATTTGTCAATGGGAAGTAAACTAGGTCTGTCTCTTAAAGAAGTGGTCAAACCAGAATTATTTTTTAAGCAGAAAATTCTCTCAAAACATGAGCACAATTATGGAGTCAAGAGGATAATCTATGTGACCTCTGTTTAACCCTGGGACTATTTATGATTTTCAACTTTTTCATTGCCTAGGTGAACAGGGGAAAAAGTCTTCTATTTCCACTGTTATATTTTCTATTATACTAATTGCAGGAAGAAGGCTTCTAAAGTCCACCATTAAAAGCAGTAAAGAAACTCTATCTGTGACATGAAACACTACACTGAACCTATGTAAAATTGAGTTACAGGCTCACGGGATTGTGGGCTTTATTTGAAGTGTTCAGCTGTGCTATTGTGGGTTAACTGCTCTGAAAGCATGTATCTTTTTTTTCCTAGGCAGTAAAGCCATTTCTATAGTCTTATTTTATTTGGTAACTATGCTGTGCTTAAATATAGTTTGTGGGTGAAATTATTATAAGTTGGTATTTGTACTTTGCATGGTTTTGTATGAGGAAACCTTAGTTAAAGAAAAACACTCACAGGAATTGGGGCAAATGTCCCTTCCTCAGAGCATGCTCTGTAGGTTCTTACCATATTATATTCTGAAAACATAAGAAACCACGTAAATAGAAAACAGTAAATAGAGTGGAACATAAGAACTCAAAGCATCATGGGATCCAGTTAGCCTCAGCAATTTGATAGAAATAAAATTTAAATTCATGTCCCTCCTTCTTAATATTGTGAAAAATGTTCATATTGTCTGACCAGGCAAATATTGGGGGGATTAAACTAATTAAACAGGAGAAGTTAGCATTCAAATAGGTATTCAATTAAATTGCACATGAACTTTATGGACACCTTGTCTTTCTGAAAACCTTTGAGAATTTAAGCTGTAGTGGTCCTTGGTCTTTTTTGTATTGTACATTCAGTTAAAACATTAGACTAAGTTTTGCATTTAAGTACATGATTGTGAGATATGCAGTTTACAACTGGAGATGTTGCATGGACTTCCTGTGTCATCAGACTTCTGTTCACATCTGAACAGAATGAGGAGATAAATGAGGAGACAAAAACAATAATATTTGATAGCTGGATGACTTTTCTTGTTGCCTTTGAATAAGGCTTAAAGCCAAAGACAAAGAAATATCAAGATTTTCGCATTCCAAAAGAAAAACCAGCAGCAAGGACCAGAAACCTTTTAGGGCTTCCAGGTACTACTGCCATCTCGAGGTTCTGCCATGTGGTGTTTTCAAGGTCATCCTGGCAACACATGCCACTTCCACTTATCATCCATTGGTGAGAATTAGTCACCTAACTGCAAGGAGTCTGAGAAAAGTAAAGGAGTACATGGAAATTAGTGAGGATCAACAGTCATTGCCACATACGCACTGGCATATTTGCAAGTGCAATGGTCTTCCTCATCTTCTCAAAATCAAGTGAATTAGGGGTCTAAGGATTCACTGGTAGAGATTGAGGCTAACTGACAGAAGGGAAGACTGCCCCTGAGAGGTCATGTGCTTAGGCAACAGACTAATTGAAGTATGCCATCTGTGTATCTTAGCAGAGGAAAGATTATTATTGAAGAGGGATGGTAGGGCAAAGAGAGGATATAATCTTGGAATAGTCCACATTCACACTGGTTGGGATGTTGAAGATACTGGAAAAAATGATGTTGGATCATCCCATGAGCCAACTCTGAAAAAGTTGTTGTAGGGGAATCATTTACCAAGTTTCCATTCAAGAGGGTAGGCCATGGGGTGAGGGAACCTGGTGTCAAGAGGCTATAGGATGCCCTGCCAGGGTCAGGAACTATGAGGAATTGCACAATGTTGAGCCAGAGCCAGAAATCCCACTCTGGGGAGTTGTGCAATATGGGTGGTTTTGCAGATTGTTCCAAAGAAGTTTCATGTGTGTGTCATGAAAGAGCCAATACTGAATGCTTGATCACTTGGAGGGCCCTGATGCTGGTTGACGACAGGCATACACCTATATGGTCAGAACCCAACAGAGAAAAAAGGTGGCCATAGAGAGAAGATTGAAACCAAAGAGGCAGGTGTTTTTTCCCTACTCATTTCCTCTTCCAACCTTCAATATCAGAGGAGTAAGGGAGAAAGAGGAAAGGTGGAGAGATGCCAAACCAAGAACAGACTTCCCTCCATGGCAAGAACAGGGTGTGGAGAAATAAAAGAGAAGATTGTGACTTTTTCACTCCAGCTCTGATGGAAGAGAAACTTTAAGCTTAAAACTTAACTGGATTATGAAAATAAAACACAGAAAGATGATGGAATCTTCTGAAGACATTATTTGGGGACTAGAAAGAGACGTTCAATAGAGCAGAATTGAAGACACTAGTTTCTGGGTTAAAAAAAAAAAGCAATTATATATTGAACCTCTCCCTGAGGAAAGCCTGTTCAATAAACCAGTTGCACATCATCAAGAGCCTGCAATCTGACTTTTTTCGGCTGCTCATGTGTCTGATAGGTGAGGCCAAGTATTTAAATCTCACTTAAAAATCTGAGAAACTGATAATATGGAATGAGATGAGTTGGATCTGTGACATTAACAAGTTGTAAGAGTTGTGTTTCTCAGCCCGAGCCGCTTGTGTTTTTTATGAACAAAGTTGGGACTAGAGTTGGCACATCATTGGCTTAAGACCAAATGCCTGCTTAATGACAGAAATACACATAGCTATTTTGATGGTCTTCAGAGTACTATTAAAAATAAATGCTCCATTTCTTGTTTCAAATGTGGACTACTTCATCATTCAGTTTCAAAATAATTAAATTTGCAAGTGAAAAGAGCATACTTTTTGTGGTGGTCCTCTGCAATTTTGAAGCTCTCTGAAAAATAGTGACTTCAGTTTTTCTAGCTCCTTTAAAGTCCAGAGTGCATTTTGCTCAGAACTTTCCTTATGACTGGAGTCTCCTGAAATAGTAACTAAAGAATAAAAGACCTTTATTGTATATTCCAAATGTGACTCTGCCTCGGGGATTGGCTTATATCATTGCCTCTTTCTCTCCTTTTGAAGTAGAACTTACTGCTTTGTCAAGTCCCCAAAGTTAATTCAGTTCTAAGGAGCTTTAGAGAATAATGTGAGTTTTACTGAAGATGTCACAGAGCAAGAAAGTAGTTGGTAAAACCACACAGCACAACTTAGCAAAATATCATACCCCTATAGTGTTCCTTCAGTCATTAGCTGCTTCTTTTCATTCCTAAATTCCCCAAACATGCAACCTCTTACAGCCTCACTGGCTCCACCTTCTCCTGCCTTCCAGAAATTTCACAACCTCTCTCCCAAGTAAAGCAATTGGGTCTTCTCCCATCTACCACCCTCACACCATCATGTCATGGGGAGGAATGCCCTATACTGGAAACAGTCTCCTTAGAAAGCAGAAGGAGATTCTAATAAGAAATAGCTTTTCTCTGAAGTAAACTCATCTTTGTACTACCATCTTTACGCAATGGATTTCAATTCATCATGAGCAATTGATACTTGTAGATCTCCTTTTACTTTTAGAAGTTCAATCCTTGACTTCAAAGACAATCACTCCTTAGTCCTGGGTGTTGCTTGTAGAAGACTGAGCCTTTAAAGTTGGTGTAGGTTACCTATCTCTGGCTCTCTCTGGGATGACCTCAGGTTTGTGCTATGAAATTTGAACTTGGGCTACTATGCTAAACTGACACTGGGCTCAACCCTAGCCCACATTCCTTCTTACTGAATTCTCATTATTTGAACTAGGTTTTTTTTTTTTTTTTTGAGACAGAGCCTCAAGCTGTCGTCCTGGGTAGAGTGCTGTGGCATCACAGCTTACAACAACCTCCAATTCCTGGATTCAAGCGAGTCTCTTGCCTCTGCCTCCCAAGTAGCTGGGACTGCAGGTGCCCGCCACAATGCCTGGCCATTTTTTTGGTTGCAGCCATCCTTGTTGTTTGGCAGGTCCAGGCTGGAGTCGAACCCACCAGCTCAGGTGTACGTGGCTGGTGCCTTAGCCCACTGAGCCACAGGCGCTGAGCCTGAACTAGATTTTTTTCATCCTTGCCTATCCCTCCCGCCCCCACATTCAGCATCTGCCCTCCCCCATTTTTATTTTATCTTAATTTTTTACCTACAGGTTAGTATGAGGGTAAAATGATTAGGTTATATTGTGTTTCTGACAGTTCAATGATTAGGTTACATTGTGTTCTGAAAGATCCCCTTCACTCAGAGGATCTGTCCTATACCCTTACATTGTGCACATTAGGTAGGAGCTTACCAATCCCCACCCTCTTCCCCTTTCCCTACCCCCCATTTGCATGTAATTGTGCTTTTCTCTTGTGTGGGTATTTAGTTGTTTATCTGCTGGTTTCATATTAGTATTGAGTACATTGGATACTTGCTTTTCCATTCTTGTGACAATTTACTAAATAGAATGTGCTTCAACTCCATTAAGATAAATACAAAAGATATAAAATCTCCATTTTTTATGACTGAATAATATTCCATGGTATACATATACCACAGTTTTATTATTCTATTCATGGATTGATTCCACATCTTGGTGATTGTAATAAACATTTCAGTGCAAATGTCCTTATGGTAGAATGATTTTTTTCTCTTTTGAGTAGTTTCCCATTTTTAGAATGTGACTCCTGTATCAGCTTTGAGAATTGACCTTATTTAGCTGTATGGTTAGAGACACAACTCCCAGCTCCAATTGAGGGGAGTTGGTGCCATTGCTGGTCTTAGATGGTGTTGTGAAGAGAGACTTTCACATCCTGACTTGCAATCCCTCTGTGCCACTGCCATTTGAGATCTGGCATATTCTGTAAGGCATATTTTTAGCAAGAAATTGTATTACTGTTTAAGGATTATACACTTGTGGGCAAATCCACCTGGACTTTTGTTTGAAAATTTCCAAAAATATAAATAGAAGCAATTCCAGGAAATTGCCAGTCCTTCTAAAAAATTTACTCAGAGTTAGTTCATGAAACAGGCAGGCATTTTGTCCTCACAATCTGAAATGAAGCTCTGTAGAAGACCTGTGGTGTGGGGTTGTGGTGAAGTAGGAAGGTGTTCCTTCCTCTGTTAGCCATGTAGCAAGTGAGGGGACCAAGCTCACCACCCAGCATCAGCCTCTCAGTGGACTTGCCTGTTGTCTGCTCGTGGCCATGAGGATTTTTTAATGAGGTAAATTATATGCTGTCCTTGAATTTGAAGATTATTAAAGATCTTGGATATTTGTTTAGATTCTCAAGCTCTTATTGTGTTATCTTAGTAACTCTCAGCCCAAGGCTGCTGTTTGTCACAGGAATGCAGAGTCTGTCTACCTTATATCATCATGGAAAAGGTAGAATATAAATAATAATTGGTTATTTTATCGAAAGTTTGCTTGCAACTTTCACATCTCTCATTTTATTGGGAAATTTTATCGACCTCTAAAAACATCATTTTGAACAGTAGAAGTTACCAATTTTCAGTATAGTAACCCAAACACAAATTGTGCTTAGGATGTTAATATCACATGGCATTACCTAGCACTCATTCATTTACCTATTTCCCCAGTAAACTGTGGGAATCATGGTGGGTGTTGCAGAGGATATGAAAAAAAATGGGGTGATATTCTTCAGATCTTATTGCTTTCTAATAGAAAGACCAGTACACATGAAACGATTAGCAGCAAGATAATTATCAAGTGCTCAATCATTGTTTGATTAAAATAGCTAAACGTAGAGAACTTTGGAAATCATGTAAATTCTGTACATTTAGAAGACCTCAGCACCAAAATTTTGCATCTCAATTCAGAAACTGATGTAACCATTTGGCATCATTCACAATTTATTCTATGTCTCCGTGGGTCTCTGCTTTTGTCCTGCCTTAGAGCTTTACAATGTGGATGAGCAGCACATTTTTGTATCCATTTAAAAAAACCCTCTCTTTAATTTCACCTTTTTTTTTTTTTAATTTTGGGATTGCAGCTTGAATCACAAAGGTCACAAAGGTACCCAGAGGTCACACAGCAGTCAAACAAAGAGTAAGGAGTACAGTTCTAAATGTCTAGTCTTCTTGAACTAAAGGAGCTTTCTTCTCAACCACTATTGAAGTGGAAAGGGTTAATTAATGAGTTACTCAGTTCCCAGCTCTTTGTTCAGTTTCCGGCGATGACCTAAATCCACAGACCTGCACTCAGCTTTTCCATCGTTTATATTTCTGGTGCCTGAAACAATGTCCTTAAAATGAAAGGAGCATTTCTTGGCAAAAACAGACACCTGCTATTTGGGTGAACTTGAGAATCCTTTGGTTTGCTTTAACAAAATAAATATTTTGGGGAAGAGCAAGTTCCAGGTCTGAAGATGACCTAGGTAGGCTGGCTCCATGCAGCACTAGCTAAGCCATAGAGGGTAATGGAAGTAGATGGTCTCTGTAGGAGGGAAGTAGGAAAAAAGTGAGAGGGAAGCTCTTAAAGACAGCCTGGTTTGGCCTGAGGAATTGACACTGTGTTCCCTAGAGGAATGCAAGGTTTGAATATGTGGGGAGCTCCTCATACGGTATTCTGGGCTGGAGTCATTGTTCAAGTGTTATTTTCAGAAAACACCAATTACACACCTTTAGGAAGTTTATAGCCTGCCCATATATACAAATATGAGTAAAAAATCATATATATTATTATTAAGGATAGGAAAAAGGGAGAACTAAAATTTATGGTATCTCTGCTATATGCCATATAATATTCAAACAGTTTTTCATTTGCTCCTCTCATCTAACCTATAAGCTATCTTACTATTAACATCTTATAGAGGAAGAAACTAAGGTTCAGTGAAGTTAAGTATGTTACTACAGGTGAGAGAACTAAGAAGTAGCAAAATCAAAATTTGGATCCCAGCTTGTCTGACTCTAAAGTCTGGGCTTTCTCTAGTACAGAATTTAACCTTCCAAACCTGTTCTTGGTGAGATCGTGCTCCTCAGGCTTTGTCATGATTGTTCTATTATGTAATGAGCACTATATGGTTCATCTCACAAGTATTATTTATTATCCTCGTAAAAACCTGAACATAAGTTTTATTATTCTTATTTTGTAGATAAAGAAACTGAGGAGTGGATAGGTTGAGTTGTATTCAAAGGCATACATGAGTGGAATGGAGATTCGTTCCCTAGTTTGTTGCTCTCCAAAATCCTCGTTGGGTTTTGTTTTTTAAATCATTATTCTGAAAATAATGAAGTTACAAAATTATTCCAGATCCAGTAAGTTTTTTTTTAAATTTTTTTTTGAGATAGGATATCAGTCTTACTTTGTTGCCCTCGGTAGAGTGCTGTGGTGTCAGAGCTCACAGCAATCTCTAACTCTTGGGGCTTAAGCGATTCTCTTGTCTCAGCCTCCCATGTAGCTGGGACTACAGGTGGCTGCCACAATGCCTGTCTATTTTTTTTGTTGCAGTTGTCATTTTTGTTTATCAGGCCTGGGCTGGGTTTGAACCCGACAACCTAGGTATATGTGGCTGGCACCCTAACCATGGAGTTATGGGCACTATGAGATCCAATAAGTTTTGTTCATAAAGTATAGACTTGGCCTTATAATACTTTAGGGAACCCTGTCAACCTTGATTCACTGTGTAAGGGTGGGCTGTTTATATGGTTGTCAGGAAGACAAGAGGGAAACAGACTGTTCAAGCTTGCTCTATTTATCTGTCTATCCATCTATGTGTCATATCTATCTATCTATCTATCTATCTATCTATCTATCTATCTATCTATCTATCTATCATTATCTACCTGTCATTATCTATCAGCTATCTATCTATTCACTAGTAAGTAGCAATATAGCAATTAATCTCCAACTGTCCATCCCTAAGTTGAAAGTATAGCTACCTTGTAAAATTTCTTAATAAGCTCAATAACAAAACAAGCCTCCCCTATAGACGGATTCAGGAGTAAAATGAAAGATGAAGCCAGAGGCAGAATAGACACAAAACTTTTCTCCTTTTGCAGGTGACCTCAATGTCTGCTTCCCAGTTGGTAATGTGTTACTGAGAACCAGGGCTTCAGATCTTTTACCCCCAGATTCTGGAGTCTTGCAGCAGAATTTAATTCAATATTTATGTTCCTCTAAAAACCCCTTATTGGGAGCTTACTATGTGTCTGGAGCTGGGCTAGGTAGTGTAGTGTAGACATACAGCTTTGCAAGACTCAAGTAGCTTAAAGGCTAGAGGGGGAAATAGATGTATAAACTTAAATTGTGAAGGATGCATTCCTGATGAACTTGCATAATTCAAAACACCAAAATTCAAGGACCGTGTAGCCAGTCAGAGATGTTTCTGGTACCTTTCCCTCTTGTTTCTGGTGTTCAAACTGAAGCACAATTATGGAGTCCCATAGGTCTGGAAAGAGCTATGGTCCATGTCACCGCTTGTTCCTTTTGGTGAGAAAATATTCTTATTAGAAACAATCTTTCCAGTACAATCCATACTTTAGTGTAACCAAGGGGTTGATAATGGCAATTTCTCTGTACAGATATATTTTAGCTAAAAAATGTAGTAGAAATTATAGACTTATGCATTGATCTTGCTTGAATTTTGCTTCAAACAAATACATTGTGAAAGCAAATGAGCAACTACAAAAATAAACAAGCACAACCCAAATGGCCAACAAATAGGTGAATGGTTCAAGGTATATCCCTACAATGGAAGGGTATTCACCAATGAAAAGGAATGAACTGTTGATTCACATACAAAATAGAGGAATCTCAAAATAATTATGCTCAGTGAAAGTAGCCAGTTTTTCTCTATAAAAGCAATGATTTAATAATAAAGACAATATTAAAAAAAAGAAATGACACCATAAACTGTGTTCATTGGAAGTGAAATAACAGAACATAACAAAGTCTGTCTCAAAACTTTTGTAGTAACCCATGTATTACTTCTCAAAGCAACAATCCATGATGTTAGGAGGAC